>NEWO01000033.1:2588607-2620125 GCA_003013225.1 Phalaenopsis aphrodite | reverse complement strand
CCCTCTTCTAATTCATTTAACTTCAATGTTTTGTTAAGTTTCCCTAGCTGACAAAACTGAGAGCTCGAAGAGAAGAAGAGAGCCGGGGGGTTTGTTGGATTTTGAGGGTGAGATCTTTTCATATTTTATTTCCGTTTTGTCGCACTCATTTGGCTAAATCGCATTCTCCTTCATTTTCCTTGTGATCCATGGCCCCTAAACTCAAGGGAGGGAAATGTCTCACCACATTTAACTCTAAAAATTTTGTTAGAATTTAGACAACAGCCTGTTACAAAGATTTTTTAGTTTCCAAAGAACTCATTCTGGAGAGGGGATTCCTAAACCCTAAGGGTGGGATTGAAGCATTAATTTCTAGCTATGATACTTATGAAGTTTTATGCAAATTTAAAGAAACAAAAGATGAGAATGTTTTTGTGAGAGGGAAACAGATTGATTTTAGTTCCACCAAAATCAATTCACTTTTGAGCATCCTAACATCCCTGATGATGAATACTCTAGTTTCACACCATCTGATTCTGATATTATTGAAATCATTACTTTTATACCCATAGCAACTAACACATTAATGACAATAAAATAGTTAATTTTCATGTTGTTGCTTTGATGCCAAGTTGAAGACCTGACATTCTTCAATTCATACGAAACTCCTCCCTTAACAACTATCACTAAGGTTACCAAGGAAAGAGTAACTATGAATTATTTTATCCATCGAGAAAAATTCATTGATGTAAGGAATATAATCAACAATTCCATCTTCAATATTCTTAAAGGGGGAACGACTATGGCCATCAGAATCCTTCAGTGATTTTCGCTCTTTGATTGAAGTTTGGAGTGAAATTTGAAGGTTTGGAGCAGTTACACCCCAATATAATCATTACAAAGAAGACCATTGGTACTTAATGGGGGACTTCCTTTGAGATGAAAGAACTCTTCCAGACCTCGACCTACTTTCAGTTCTATTTCTAAGAGATTAGATACTATGAGTGATGATGTGGCCATTATTCAATAGTAACACATGATATGGGTCAGAGATTAGATTTTCATATTGATCAACACCATCGTAGATGGCAACGAGACTTTGGCAGAGATGTTCTGACACGGTCAGATGCACCAGAGGCCCAATGATATTCAGTTTCTTGACGTGCCACCTTTTCGATTTTATGAAGATACAACAGAGCAAATGGAGGAAGATTATGAAAATGAAAAAGATGAGGGTGGAGATGCTGATCCTTTTGATTTCAGACTTCACTTGTGTGCGTACATTTAATTTTTATTTTGTTCCTTCTAATTAATTTGATCTATAGATATTTATGTGATTGTGTTGATAAACCGTGGATTACTGTATTTTTATTCTTCCATGTAATATGACATTTATTTTTTGTATACTATTATGATGAGTTTCCTTACATTGATCATGTTTTGCGACTTATTTAATTCATGCGATAAATATGTTATTCTGATATGATATTTATTATTGTTTGTATTATAATTTTATTTTATTGCATATTCATATTCTATCATGCTATGATCATTTCTATGTTCAGTTATTTGTATGTCTAGTATAAAATAAATTTTGGGAAAACTTTTTTGTAATATCTAAATTTTGGATTTTAATAAAAAATTAAAAATTTATTAAAATTTAGTGTGATTTAATAATAGATAGAGAAAAAAATAAATGTGACATGAACATTCATTAAACTCACTAATAATTGTCATCTAAATATACTTAATTACTCTTATATATAAGGATTCTTAAACACCTAAACTAAAAATTGACTACATATAAAATTAATTCATCAAATATATAAAATTTAATAATTATTCAATTCAAATAATTTAATTCTTAGTTAGTAACTCTTGAATTACAAACTTTTGAATTAAGTTAGGAAATAATTAATAATTTGACTTAGAGAAGACTTAGTATTCAAAATCGTTAAAGAAAAGCTTAATCAATATAGTAATCCTCAATAAAAGTTAAAAGAAAAAGGAAAATCAAAAGAGAAAGAAAAATAAAAAAGACTCAAGTTTATAAAGAGATAAACTTAAGAACTTTAAGTATTGAATTACTTAAAGGCAAGTAAGATTTAAGTTTCGAAAAATTTTGATGTGTAGAAAATGTGTTATTTCTTATATTTTTTTCAATTATTTATATAAGTTTATACTTTTCCAGGATATATTTATGTGTACTGCAGTTTATAAGTTGAAAGTTAGCAAGGGGGAGCATATTGACCAACTTTATGCTAAGTTCATATCAAGCGCCTCGATGCCCAATCCAAGCGCCTAGGCGCCAGACCTAGTACCTCATTCGGCTAGGACAACAGAGAGATTGGAAACCCATCGCCTAGCCTTGGCGCTTAGGTGTTCAAATCAACCCCATCCAGCATGCATGAATGACAAACGAGGCAAAAACCCAGTGCTCTATCTTGGCACCTAAGCGCCCTAACCATAAAACCTGACGCTACCTTTCACGCCTAGGCGTCTGAAGAGGAATTTTCTACATGCCTGAAATCGAGAGTGTGGCAACCCATCGCCCCTGCATAGCACTTATGAGCCCATAACTGACCTTTAATAGTTTGCACGGTTTCGACAAGATTTTGTGATAAATAGCATCCATTCGAAGGAGAAGGAGCTTTCGTCTAGTGTTTTTCCTTATTTAATTACTGTGCGAATGAAGTTAGGTATTGGGAGTACGTGGGTGTGAGCATTTTTAGAGAGTTTAGTGAGTTTTCTACATTTTGAGTGTGTAAGAGAGTAAATCCATGTGGAAACCATTGTACAAGGAAAGATTAAAATGGAGCAAATCAAGATTTTTCTTAGGTTAAATTGTTCTTTTTTGTTAAACAATTTCAATTTGATTTTCAAAAAAATTTATTCTAGTTTCTCTCAACATGTCTAGAAACTAATTACTCTATACTTCTTTGATTTAGATATATGATAAATCGTATTCTTTCCAAGAGATTTTTTTAAGATTTTATGGCGTTTTATTGCATGTTTGTGTGTTATCTTATTAATCTTAATTTACTTTCGATATGGTCAATTAAAATGTTAAAACCCTTTGGGATCTAAAACTACTAACTGTATGCTATAAGAAAAAGTAAGAAAATATTAAATCACTTACTAAAATAACAATATTGTCAATAGAAGATTGTAAGCACATAGGAAACTAGAGAAGTCCTAGAAGATTTTGCAAAATTACGCAAAACTTAACTAAATTTTTAGTTTTCAATGTTTCTTATGTATGGCAATACAATAAGGAGTATTTGTCTCTGGTTGCCAACATTTAGTTTGGAAATTCTTTGGAAGAATACCAATGATTCACAGGATTTAATTCAAAGAAGCATATTTATCACATTATAAGACACAATTTTGTAGATTTAACTTTTGACAAAAATTAAATTTTAGATACATTTAAGTTTCACAAACTTTCAACCATTCAAATTAAACCTAGGAGAAGTATACTAGAAATTTCACATTTTTGGAAAATTGATGCGTGCTTTGTGGGATCGACACACAGACTCTTAGATTTGTATACTACTTGATCAACACATATACTTATGTGGTTTATTCATGCTTCACTGCATCGCGGATCAGTTGATTCATTTGCTCCTATTTGACTTCAATAAGTATTAGTAAGAGTTAGACTTACCCAAAGAATCTTCACCTACTCTTAGAGTTGTTCCTTATTAGTTGTTATGCATTACTTTAAGAGGTATCATCACCCATAATTGAAGTTAAAGTAATTCAATGAGGATACAAGAATGATTTTCATAATAGACAATCTAAAAGTTCAATGAAAATTTCTATAAAATGCTAAATAAGAAAGATGGTGGAGAAAAGAGTTTGCTTAAGAAAATAACAAAGAAAAAGAAACTATCAAAATAAAAAGAACAATGTAGCATTTTTCATATCATTTTTATTTAGGAAAAACAACCTTTTGCCAAAATCATTGCTTGTTTGCACACTAACAATAAAAGTATTCCCGACATTTAACAATGACAGCCATGTACCCACAAAAAAGAAATGTCCACGGACAAACAATGTTAACCAAAGTAGAGACACCCACACTTTATTATTTCTCGTTTTATCCCATGCCTATCGCTCAACCAAGAAAGGCATCGTTTACGGCATGGATGAGTTGTTGCTCGAGAAAATAAGGTGTCATTGAAATAATGTTCATATCAATATAGAATACCTTCAATAGCAAAGATCTTAATATTATCTTCTAAATGGTACATTTGACTCAATATGATCAGCCAAATTTTCTATATACAAGTGAGTGGTCAAATAACTTGAGAAATAGATGACTATTGATTCAAAAAATTAGTGTTGAAACATTACAAAATGTGAGAAAATCAAGTAATTAACATTACTTAGAACATAACATGACAATAAATGTTAGGGAAGCATCAAAATTCCACAAATGCTTTCTTCGGTCTAAAGGAAAATGAATGAATTAAAAATAAAATCCCAATAACTAAAGCATTCATTACGAATCACCAACCATTGTTTTAAAATTTTCAAACCCTTTATTTATTTTCTTCACTAAAAGTTTTAGTATCCAAAGACAAGGTAAAAGATTATGCATTTAGCACCAAGAAAAAAAGCATGGTCCTTCCTTTATGTGAACATTTTCAATAAAGCTCATTACTAGATTTTCTAACATTTTTTAATGTTTCAGCACTAATTTATTGAATCAAGAGTCTGAAGGAAAATGAATGACGATAAATGGTAGGGAAACATTAATATTCCACAGATGCTTTCTTTGGTCGGAAGGAAAATGAATGAATTGAAATAAAATCCCAATAATTAAAGCATTCCTTATGAATCACCAGCCATTGTTTTAATCTTTTCAAACCCTTTATTTAATTCCTTCATTAAAAGTTTTAGTATCCAAAGACAGGCACAAGATTATGCATTTAGCACCAAGAAAAAAGTATGATCCTTCCTTTATGTGAAAATTTTCAATAAGGCTCATCAAAGTGTAGTTTTATTTGAATGTGATATACCCATGGAACTTCTAAAAAAGTTGCATATTGTTAGTGTAATGTCATGAAATGTTAATAGGAAAATTTTGGCATTTAGGTTGCTTTTATTTTTAGATAACAAACTAAGAAATTACTTCTATATTTTTGCAAATATCTAGAAGTCACTTAAAATTTGAAAAAATAAAAGATGTCAGGCCATTTTTTATTTTTATGACTTATATGCCTGGATCGCATATTTTGCTTTCGTCTTTGTGTTTGTCGAACAGCCAAAGTTGAAGATAAGCATGTTGCCTGCTTTGTAGTATCCATCAACTAGTTGATGAAGGCGTACATATCTCCTTCCATGTCTATTCCACTACTCTATCTCCTTCAGCAAGAATTCTTCAAGCACAGGCGATGTTGGTCATTAAAACAAGACTAAAGTAACCATTTGAAGATATATACTTTCAATTGCTAACTGTTAACAAGTGAAAAAAAAGGGTAAAAATATTAACAATTCTTGATGGAGCAACACAGATCTATCACGTTCAGAAAGCAGGCTATTTTCTTTACAAATCCCTCACATGCTATAAGAATCATTAGAAACCTAGATTTGTAATCGTGCTTAACTTTTAAATCATGTTTATCTAGCTAAAGCATTATAAGTTGGTCAAAATTTTACTTCAAAACTATCATTGTTGGCTCATCATTTACATTCTTCTACTAGAATAACTAGTTCTATAACCTGTGTAAATAACAAGGGTAATTGTGAACAACACATTATAGGATAATAGTTAGGGGTTAGATTTAATAGTTGTATTTTAACTCAAAAGATAATACTATGGCAATCGGTTATTTGCTCAGAAAATAATCATATTTTTAGAGAAAAAAATTTAATTAAATGCATGGTGCTTGAGAGATAGACCTTTATACAATGGTTAAAAACCAAATAACCACCATGGAGCTTTTAACATCCCCTAATTGCGTGAAAAAGACTCTTTCATCAGAGTAATAAATATAACAGCCATTGCTGACTAAGTGGTTACCTTTGTAGTAAGCCGGTAACACCCATTTTTCAACCAGGCACCGCTCCGCACGAAGCGATCGCTCTGACAGATCTGCCGCATGGTGCAGATCGCCAAGCCAATGGCGAGGTCCGCGACGTCCTCCGTAAGAACGTCGGGGGTGTTGGTAACCCTAATTCCCTTCTCCCTGCACTTATCGAGGTCGATCTTGTCGAGCCCCACGCTGAAGGTTGCAACGATCTCCAGCGCCGGAAGAGCGTCGATCATATCTGCGTCGGCTCCCATCACGGAGTTCCCCACCACCGCCCGTATCTCGCCGGAGTTAGCCCGGAGAAATTCCTTACGCTTTTCGGGAGGCGAATCCCAGAGACGAAAGAGCTTGAATCGCCGGCCAAGCTCCTCCTCCAGATAGGAGTCCATTGGATTCGTGAAAAGAACGCCGAGGGATTCCATTATGGGAAAGGTTGAGCTAGGGTTTAGTGGGCTTTAGGGTTTTCGTCCCTCCAGTTTATCGTTGACGATAACCTCAGGAAATGACAAAAGAAATTAAATTAAATACACAAGGGACGGAACGAAGAATCAGCTGTTGAGATAAAACAGCGAACAAGATTAAGATCCAAAAGGAATTATGAATAATTAGTCGTTTTGAAGGGGTGCACGGTGGTGTGGGCGTCTCGCCAGCTAATTTGTCTCTCTATACTCGGCCGAGTAGAGGTGTCAAAAATTTATTCGTCACGCGCAAGTGACTTGAATTCTACTTGAAAAAGTATGAGCTATGATGGACCCGAATATTTTTTGAGTTGAGTTCGGGGCTAAGAATTCAATCCATTTATTATTTGGGTCGGGTTCGGGTTAAACCAGAAAACCAAAACATGACCCAAATAAGCGTGTGATTTCAGGTCGGGTTCAAATTTGCAAGTCAAGCTCTGGTTCGGGTTTAAGTTTCGACCCGTTTATTACACAAGTCATCATTTTTGGGTCAAACCCAAATCGAACCTGTTGACCATACTTGACACCTTATGATCAGGATGAGCCATATAACAAACCACGCATTGTCAATAGTATATTTCATGGGTGAATTATTGAATACTATATGTCATGAGTGAATTATTGAATACTATATACTTCATGGGTTGATAAATTGTTGAATACCAAATATTATGAGCAAAGAGTGAATAACATTGTCAAGCAAAAATATATGGATATTTTGCATGTAAAGATTATTGAGCTCTCATGAGAGAATTAATCATTGACAAAGTCATTTTGTCATGGGTCAATTGTTCAATTGAACATGCCACTTACTAGTGTTTTTTATCATATTGCTCATTCAACTCCTACACTCAGTCAGTCCCTTTGTTGCTCTCATACATTGGTAAGATATAGTCACCCTTATTGGGCCTCAACTTATGCCAAAAACTTTTCTTCACAAGGATAATCATTCAATGCTATCATGCTCCTGATTATGATTTTTTTTTTTTTTTTTTGTAAAAAGGGGATTAAGACTTCAAGTTAGGATCCGTCTGAGTAATGCAGCTCGTGTTGACAACTTTTGATACCTGGGGTGTGATGGGGATTTGTCTAAGAGAGATTGGATAGTCACATGTAACATTTGTGTGAAAGTTTATGTTCTATTTGTACAAGAAGTTTCTATTGATTTCTTTTATGGTTGTTCCCCTAATGCGATTGTTAGTTTATTGAAGTTCATGTGTTGGTGAATTTGTCGAATATAATGAGTTGTCTAAAAATGAATATTAAGTGAGGGCTCCAAATATTCACGACCGTTCCCCAGGACAACTCTCTACAATTCACTTTTATTTTTATTTTGAGAGAACTTTGGAAGGTCGAATTTTCAAAAGGAATGTTAGATTGTTGACAAGACACTACCCAAATATTTTGCCCACATTTTGCAAGGACTTGTTGATCTGGGGTTTGAGGTTTCTCATAGACGAAAGGCCCTATGAACCCCTCTTGATAACGGAAGAACACTTTCAATTAAGTTTAGCTATTAAGAATTGAATATTTAACATATAATAGCAGCAAGCACATGATTTAAGTTGTAGAATTTACCATTTGAAGCTTAAAGCAGATGCTAGAGGAATGAAGACGAAACTCGATCAAGATTTCATGATTTTATCATCTCAGGTCGTCGTGATCCTTGATCTACTTAGTCAGAGGAGGTAGTCGACCTAAATTGATAAAAGGATTCTTGTCAGCAGTCATGGTTTGTATCGTCCAAAAGATACTTGTACATATGAGGTCGATATTTATCTAAGGGGACAAATTTAAGTCGATCTAGGCTAATAGAAGGTTTTATTTGAATCAATTGTACCATTATAATTCACAATTCAAAAAGTAGAAAGTCATTGGGGAGTATACGGGTCGTGGCTGTAACCGTAATATAATGGTGTCATTTGACGGCAACCACTTTGTCAGAGGGTTCTGGTTGTAACTATTATTTTGTGATGTCATTTGGTGGTAAAAACATGCGAACATAGGACTTAGGTCACGTTCTTACTAGCATGCATTTATTTTGATTGTGAATATATTGATACATTTGATGTGGCATTAGCTCTTTATGAGTTGAAGTTAGTTGCCCTCTACAAACTGTTGTGAATGGTGAATGAAATTTGCTTTTAGCTTTAGTGATTTATTTTTAGCATTGATATTTTAATTATTTATTATAAAAGTCTTAATTTAAAAGATTGACCCCTCCGGTTGAAATTTTCAATCAGCACGATCATTATTGGGGTATTGAATATTTAAAGCTTTTATATTTGAAGTGGGGACATTTATATTTGTGAATTTAAGCTTTTCAAAGCATAAGTCTTGTCGGCTAATATCTTTACAGGAAGGAGAATCGGATTAGGTGATTTGGACTTGTAAATTAGGATTTTAACATTTATTTCGAGATCGCTAGAATTGTCAACTTTAGTCCTTATGAGAAGAATGATCAAACTAGTTGAGTGGGACTTACAAATTTGTCTTATAGAAAAGGAGACTCGATTAGCCCGCGTCGCTTTCTCAAACATAATATTTCTAGCATTCAATATGTTGGTTGGAGCATATGCGGGCTTTACATTTCATGTATTTGGTTACTTCAAACAACTGTGTATGTCTTAAGGCAATTCACATAATTTTAAAGCATGAATTAAAAAAATAATTGCATTAAAAATGAAACATATAAGATTAAAGTTATATGAATTTGTCTTATTTAAATGAATACATCGATGCATGCATATGTTCACTTTAAGCTATTTAAACCGTCTTCTATTTGCTTGCAAACATGTTGTGAATTCAGTGGCAGAACTGAACATACAAGTCATTGTTTAATATTTAAGAATGATATTTATATTTTTTAATTTAACTCTAATTTATGTGTTGATATTTGAGTCAATTTGTCAACTCCTACGCTTGGACCCAACCAAGCTTAACTCAAATTTATGATATTTCATTATTATATCAAGTTCAAACACCAATTTATAGAATTTTGTACTCGATTTATATTTAGCCCCCAATTTGCAAAATTTAATATTCAATTTAAGTTTAGCCAACCAGCTTATAACATTTCATATTCAATTTAAGCATAGCTCTTTTAATTTATGATATCTCATATTTTAGTCAAGCTTACACGTTTATCCTCTCCAATTTATGATCTTGCAAATTAAATTTAAGCTTAGCCACTCCAATTTATTTATTTAAATATATTGCATAAACATTCATTTACATTAAAACTTTGACTTTTATTCAATAATTTTCAATTATAATTAGGTTTGAAACTTTTAATTCAAGATTTATATTTCTTTTTATTTTCATTTTTATATTGATTCAAAGTCAAAATAATTCAATTTCTTAAAAACATTTACAAGTCCAAAATCGCTTTAAATTTTGTGAGCCTCCGATATCAACCCCCATTTGAGGGCACGAGAGAATGACAACCTTTCCAGATATCTTAAAAGATGAGCTGGTCAGTGTGGAGAGACACTACGATCAAAGAACAATAGTGTGAATTTAACCCTCGATCTTAAAAGTCTTAACGAGTCCTTGAAGTACCTGCACGAAAGGTTAAATCCCAAACCAACATTCTTCTAGTGATACTTTGTTTTCCCCACTGGTACTCAATTTCTCACGGAAAGGGTACTTACTTTCCCACAAACGGGCGATTTAAAATCCCCAATTTTAAAAAGTTAGAAAAAAAAAATTGTCAAACGAGTCCGTTGTTTTACCTGAACCTTACTTAAATTCCCCACAAACAAGAATTCGTGGTTTCTCAAGTGGATACTTTAGAAGAATTGCTCTATTAACAGAAAATAATATCTTCGGTTGTTGATGGCTGCGATCTTCAATGGCGAGGATTGACGACAACACATTAAAAGTACAACACAAGTTTCTTTTTTCTTATTTTACAATCTTACAACAAAAAGAAAGGATCGTGAACAGTAACAATGGCTCGGGTAGATGCTGCAGCTAGGTCGAACCAGATAAGACCTAAGAACCAGATAAGAAAGAAGTGTGCATGACTTGTAATGTGAATGACAGCATGCGAACAGGAACAGTGAAATGGAGAAGGCACAGACTTCCATGGAATCGGTTTAAGTGAGCAAAGGGAGTTGCGAGGAGCTTAGGTTGTGCGAAACGAGAGAGAGGAGACCATGTCGTTGGCTTCTGCGCTGGGAGACGAAGGTAATGGGAAGTCAATTATTTCTAATTATAGGAACTCTGAACAGTAAATATTAGCAGAAGTGCTACAGGAATTATTCTACTAGTCATGCAACGCCTACATCTTTAAACCAACCATTCCCGCATTACAGCCAGAGCTACTTATTCATCAAGTATGACAAGAGGGGGAAGGGGTAGGGGAAGGGAAGAGATAGGGGAGCAACGGTGGGTGGCCGGTTATCTGCTCGTGTGGAGCAGCATCTAGGAACATAATATGATTTTTCTGCAGGGGTGAACATCCTCGAGTCTATGACTCTAAGCAATGCTGGTAACAACTAATACACTCCAACTGCTTGTGGAAATGTCAAGACAAAATCCCTTGGCGGCAACCTTGATAGACCGGGCGATCAACCTTTGAAAGTGGACAAGGAAGCAACCACACTTTGAAAAGCCATGAAATTTTGATTTACTTGGGGGAATTCACCAAGATCAAAGGCCACTTTCAACAAAGGATCAAGCAATTAAAGACCTAAACATATCCAAACTGAAGCTGGCTTTGATCGAGACAACATCACTTGTGATGACACCAGAATGCTTCTTAATAAGGATGCCAATGATGCTAATCAAATGAAACTTGAAAAGGTAATCGTGGATAAGCTCCTTGGAAGGACAATTCCCTTCTTGATTCTCAAATGTTAACTATATCGGAAATGGTCTCATTTAGGCAAATTCCACCATGTCTTTGTTGATTTCGACTGATTTATCTACATTTTCGAATGTATTGAGGCTCAAGATGCGGTTCTAAAAGGTGGCCTTGGATCGTCTCAGGCTCAATTGTTGGAATCGACAAGTGGACTCCCAACCTTTCACTGGCTTCCATGCAATGATTTACATCCGCAATATTAAACCTTTTTCATTCTTAATATATATTAAAATGAATAGAGCTTCTATTGCATTGTTATTGAACCTTAGTTTATTAATCTACAATTCATATTCTCTAAACTCTTACAATTATGCATATATCTATATATATATATATATATATATATATATATATATATATATATATATATATATATATATATATATATATATATATGGAAACCTTTAAAGAAAAAGTTGTAGTTTATATTTTCTTCCAACTTCCAAAATCATTTTCTTGGGTTTAATGTATACTTGGGATTACTTTAATGAAATGGATTTGATGTATGGTTTTGTTCTGGAATGATATATGGATTCACACTTGCTTGTTATCAATTGTGGAATCTCCCATTAAAATTATATTCTCCAGTACTAGTTAGATGGTGGAAGATTTTTATGTTGCCACACACCATATAACTTTTGAAAGACATCTATCTAAATGACCAAGTACGGAATTTTGACTAATAGCATACCTTCCAGGAGAAAGTAAATATTACATTAAAAATGGGTTTAACATCCAGATGATGAAAATCTTCATAAGTATACGGAATCAGAGTTTTCTCTCTTACCCTAAAGGTGTGAGATAAGATTTATTTCAATTCTGATGTCGTGTTCCCTACAGGAGCAAGTTCTTGTAGTTAATTACATCTCTAGAGTCGTAAGTCCTAAAGAAGACTCTCGATTAATGTAATGAGTATAATTATCAAAGGTCAGACTTTCATGATTGAAGTGGTTGAAGATAAGTAGTGAATCCAAATTAGAAGAATTAAACTCAAAGGAATGAGACTTATAATCTGATGGCAGTATGTCATGGGAAAGACTCAAATGAAGGGATTTGACCATCCAATGGAGGAGGTATATACACAAAGAGGGATGGTTGAACAGTTTGAAAAAGACTGATGATGAGTTTGAATTGATCAGATGAGATCAAAAGTTGAATAAAAAATACTTGATTTGATTGAAGAAAATGATTAGAATGTCTAAGCTAATGACAGAGTCAGACAAGAAGAATTATTAGATGAGAGGTGAAGCCCTATACTCTATAAGAAATTCTAAGAGGTGAATTAACCTAGACTTTGGGAATAATATTCCCGATCAAGATAGCCATAGCTTTTCGTCGCCCATGGGACATGGTAAACGTCAACTATAAACAATCTCATAATCAAAAATCCCCTTTGAATGTTGTAGCATAGAATATTTGTATTTTTGAAGCGGTTTGAAATATCATCGTCGGTAACCATGGGTTACATCATTCTAAGGTATTCTCTCTAGTCTCAGGGGGTAGGTTTATTTATTTTGTATGTCCTACTCCTTTAAACTAACTAGGGCACCTATCAAACTAACCTAGGTTTCTATACTTGGATTAACCTGATGTAAGTGTATGATCCTCAATTTAATGTTTAAATTAGCTAACTTAAGGTTCATGTCAGATCTACCTAGGTTCTATCATTGTCTTTTATCTTCGTGTATTTTAAAAGTTATTTGAGATTCAATATTGAATTCATGTTTTGTTTCAATTCGCAAGTTTGTCGGTCGTGGTGGAAAATAAAAGTATATTGGATTCATGTTTTGTTTCAATTCCTAGGTTTGTCAGTCGTAGTGAAAAATCAAAGTTTTCCTTAAGTTTTTGAGTTTATTTTGATTAGTATTTGATTTTGTGTTTGTGGAGAATACCACAATGTGAGAAGTTTTTTATCCTTTTATTTATTTATTTTTTGTTATTTTTGTTTTATTTTTGAAGACTACACATGAAATGACACGTGAAATAAAACAAACAACATACATTGTGTTAGGATTAGACTAAGGTGAGCTAGATTTAGCCTTCGATTAGACTTGTGGTAGGGTTAAGCTAAGGTGAGCTAGATTTCCACCTTATGTTAGCTCAGATATGACATGGATCAGCTAGTTTGGGCCCAAGTTAGATCTAGGTTGACCTGGATTACACCTGGGTTGATCTGGGTTTGATCTGGGTTTGACCTGGGTCAGACCTGGGTTGGATTTGAGTTGACCTGGGTTGGACCTGGATTGTATTTGGGCTGACCTTGGTTGGACCTAGGTTGATTAATCAAGGCACTGTTATATTCTACCCGAAAATACAAACAAAAGTAATTAACTAAGTTGCTCAGTGTGAGGGTCTTGTCAAGACTTAATCCCGATAACGAATAGCTGATGTCAGCTCATTCCTCTAGGCCACACTAGATAGGCTTAGTGATTCTAACTCAATAGTATGCAATGGCTATACTTGGACCCACCATAGATTTAGAGAGCCAAGGCGTCGGCTTTTGTTGAGATCGATGTGCAAAAAAAACTGACGAACCTGAGAAAGGAAAGATATATGTTCGGTTTACAATGAGCTTTAATTAGTTAATAAATTTATCTCAACTCAGAATTAATATCCTAAAGCATTAACTTGCATCATCAACCGCAACTGTGACTAAATTAATGAACCTTGTCTCAACATGATGGTGTCATATGAGACGTGCTCCAACTTTCAACGATTCATCAATTAGATCTGTGGAAAGGAATGGTCAAAGCCAAACCAGATCTAACTATCTTGTCCCAAAGTATTCAATCACTTTACTAGATGATAATGGCTATAACCTATGTCTAATAAGTCAAGACGTGAACTACATGACCAACCGTTTGTTGATTAACAGTCCATGAACCTGGGAAAGGAAAGTGTATCGTGTAGGCGTTCAATAGACCATACGATTGGAAAGGTGACCATTTACTAAACTAGATATTCAATTCTAAAGTGTTGAATTGATCGGACTCAAAAATCCATCGACATCAATTAGCCCTGTCAACTTTAATAAGTTAGTCCACTCTAAGTTTAAGGACAGCGTTCCGACACAAAGTCAGGCTATGACTAACTCTAGGGAGCTGTTACATATACATAACTTTATCCTAGTTTTTCGCAAAGGTGTCAGCTCCTTTGGGGTCGGACATATATAAACCAAAACTGACGGGCTTTGAAGAAAGGAATAAAATATCTTGTTGCTATGCAATAAGTTGGACTGAGAGAAAGTTTGTTAGGAGATTTACCTTAACTCAAACTTATCAACGTAAATAATTATCCACAAGACAAATCTTGACTGACCTGGAATTAATCAACATGGCCATATTATGATGGGGAAATGTGCGGTGTACTCCAACTTCCAATGGACCAAGCAAACTTGTGGAGAGTTTGAATAAGATAAAACTAAGTTTGACAAACCTTTTTTTCGATGTGCGATAAGTAGATTAGATGTGGGTAAGACATACCCTGACCCAGATTTATTAACTCAACGGATTGACGATTGTAGGAAGATCAATCAACCTAATCACATTGTGTTGGTGCCAGGAAGGGCGTACTCCAACTCCAATGGGCCTGAAGAATGTTCAAATAAAGGGTTATGATGAACTAAACTGAAATACGGAACCACAGTTTTTTCCCCTTGCCCTACAAGTGTAAGATATGATTTATTTTAATTTTAGGATATCATTTCCTATAAAGGGCAAGCCCTTGTAGTTAATTACATCTATAGAATCGTGACATCTAAAGAAAACTGTCGATTAATGTAATGAGTCAAATTATCAAAGGTTACACTTTTCATAAAATATTAATAAATGTGATTTCTAGGTTATAAGATGTAAAACATACAACATATATAATTAACTTTCAAATCAAAATTTTGTATGATTACTTATGAAAAAATATTAAGGATTAAATACATCAATTTTCCAACGAAGAAATTACCTAATTAAAGACCATATAATATATATGAATGAGATTTGATTTTTTAAATGGTGAAATACAACACTTCATGCATAAAAAAAGGTGGTATATATGTAAAAATTAACGCATTGATGTTAGATATGCAAATACATTGAAATTGAGTGGTAAGTATATAAATTTAAATCTTTAAAAAGGTAAACTATAGTATATTGATTTATCATATTCAATTTGAAAATTCCTCAATAAGCATGCATTGGAATTGGCAATGTCTCCTTTCGGTAATAAACTAGACCCATATCATTAATTTAATGTCATCAATTTTCATCACAAACAATACGAATATTACCTAACAATAAAAAAATTTACTAAATTAATGAGATTGACGGCTTCGATAAATTTTATCAAAATTAAAATTAGGTTGCTTTCCATAAAAAAGATCGAAAACCAATATGTAAAACCATTTTTATGAAACATGTTTTACAAAACAATTTTAAATATATACTTAAAAAAAGAACTTTTTCAAGGCAAAGTATCGCAGAAATACACAACATTTAAACCTCAATCATCCATAACAGTTTTTTTTTTTCTATTTTTAACACAGGACAATGATGTCTGACACACCAACAATATATTTTCATCATCCAACACGAATCTCGAAGTATGACACGAATCTCGAGCTGATATTTTGAACAAGAAACGTTCAAATCTTGATAAAAAGCCAACTAGAGCTCCGATTTCAGCAAGCTTATAGTCAAACTGACTGGCTCGATGAGACGAACCTAATGATATAAAAATTAGTCCGATCGGAGTCAAATCAAGCTCAGATCAAGTCATTAAACCACCTTTGGAAGATTTTCAGACACATTTGGAAAGTCAAACGGCTGTCAAATATGATAATTTTATACTCAAATCGAGCAGCTCGACAAGACAAATCCAATGAGCCCAAAATCACTCAATTCTGACATCATTAAGACACTCAAATTTCCATTAAAAGTCGTATGAACGAGGGAAGCTCTCCGAACTGTCCGATCAAAATGATTCATATTCCTGCATCATATGCACACAGAACACTATAAATAGAGTCTCATCCCTCTTATGAAGGGAAGGGAAGTCTAGAGAGAGTCTGAGGTCTTGAGGAGAAGATGTAAACCACCGCCGACCTCAGACGACCACCACCGACCTCAGACGACCACCGTCAACCGTCGTCGATCACCGCCGACCTCATACGATCACCGCCGACCATCATCAATCACCGTCGACCGTCGTCAACATCCACCTACCGTCATCGATTACCACCAACTGAACGTCGTCAGTCAACTGGAGATCATACAATTCTTACGAGGGATCCAACAACCACTATCCACACCAATGACCGAAACTCATTTACCATTAAATCTGTGACCTACAAGAAACTTACCGCCCGGAGGGACTCGTACCGCCCCCCTGCTCAAGAAGGAACAGTTCCCTTACCAAGACATGATGATGAACTTCTAGACACCGCAAGTTCCACTCATCCATCTCATGCAGCTCCCATGACACCACCACATCTTGTTACCATTCCAGATGATGTCATACGTAACGAACTATGTAGCCTCTTCCGAGAAGAGTTCCCCATAGAAAAAAAAAGATCGATTCCACACTCACCCTAGCATCCTTGAATCCTCTCCCTTAGTGAATGAGGTCCTCCAACACCCTATCCCAACAGGCTTCAAGCTGCCGAACATTGACGCATATGAAAGGATAACTGACCCCTATGAACATATCGATTATTATCGAACCATCATGCACATTCAACGTGCCTCTGACGCACTTCTATGTCAGGTGTTCCCAGCCACTCTTAAGGGACAAGCTCGAACCTGGTTCTACTCTCAGTCGACGTTGTAACTTGGAAAGCTAGTAACCATTTCCCGTCTGTGGAACAAGGGGCATTTGTAATTATCAACTTATAGTGGATTTTTACAACTGGGTCAGGCCCCGTGGTTTTTCCCCTTTACGGCTTTTCCACATAAAAGCTTCAATGTCATCACAGCTTGATTCATTTTCATTTGAGTATGTGTTGAATCATCGCGCAATGCTAAAACGATAATCCATTACTCTACCGCCGCTAATTTTCTAGCACGCATCATTTTTAAACGCTCGAAGTTTAAATGACCTAACCATAAATATAGTCGAACTTGTTCATTATGTTTACGAATAAGCTCGTTTGTTGTTCAACAAATAACTTGTTAAATACTTGATAGTAAACTCAATGATAGACCGTATGACATATGATATATATTTTAAATAAAATTTAATTAAATAGACTATTAACTCATTTGTTGATAGTTCGATGATAGCTTATATCATATATGATAGCTTGATATTAAGTTTCTGTAGGTTTCAAAGTTGTCATTTTTAGTTGTTTGAAAGGATTTAGGTTAAATCATGTTTAAATATCATACAAATTATTCTACTAAACATCTCCTGAGCGAGAGATTTAGGGCAAAAATGAGGAGAAACTAGATTTAAGATATTGCAGGGTTTAGAGTTTATAATTAATAAATTAATAGTTGTGATCAAATTTATAAAATTATTTTAATGCATTTTTTATATGAAAAGCTAGATACTTATTGAATTTTTAGCCCGTTCATCAACTCGTTTAAATACCCGTTCACTTTTCATAAAAAAAATCAAGTCCAGACATTGAAAAATTTAAACAAATGAAATTTGAATAATATATGAAAGCTCGACACAAACTCAAGCCGAATATGAGCAACTTATAATTATATCAAGTCAAATCTAAACTATGATATACTCGGCTCGACACGGCTCAATAACAGCCCTAACTATGGCGTAGAAAAAATCAAACATAAGTGGTAAACTAAGATAAATCCAAAGTTAAAAGAGGTCCAACTACAAAACAATGACCAAATAACAACAAAAACCCAGCAACAGGGAAAGAGCTAGAAGGAACCACTAGAGTCATACCCCTTAGAAATAGCATAATTTTTTTTGTTCCATGAATGAAAATATATAGATGGGAATTAGCTCCCTCGAATTCTGTAAGAAAAGGAAAAGGGGAAGAAATACACGGATTACCTTGCTCGCTGCTTTCGAGTAGGAGCGGAGGGGAGCAGAGGAGGAGAAAGATGGGAGTTTCGAATGTCTGTAGAAACCGCGATGAATTCGTTGCCTTTCCAATTAGATCGAGCGGAGCGACGGGGAAAAAGGATTGGAGTTTCGTATGTCGCGATATGAAGTCGTTGCCTTCCCAATTAGGTCGAGCGGAGCGGAGGAGGAGAAAGAAAGATGGGAGTTTCGGACGTCTGTAGCTCAGGCGGAGCTGAGGAGGATAAAGATGGGAGTTTCGGAGGTCTGTGAGGCCACGATCGCGATGAAGTCGCTGCCTTCAAATAGCCGCCGAATTTGCTACCCGCGCAGGGATTAACGGAGGTGAACGCACGAGAAGACGGAGTTCGAACAGCATAAAATAAAAAGTTTTGGATTCTTTTTATTAATATTAAATTTTTAGATTCTATATATATATATATATATATATATATATATATATATATATATATATATATATATATATATATCGTGTTCTATGTATGTAAAAATCCCTAAATAACCAGCATGGGGCTTTTAACAACCCCTTATTGCAAGAAAAAGACTCTTTAATCAGATTTAAAAACATAACAGCCATTGCTGATCAAGTGGTTACCTTAGTAGTAAGCCGGTAAGCCCCATTTTTCAACCAGGCACTGCTCCGCACGAAGCATTCGCTCTGACAGATCTGTCGCATGGTGCAGATCGCCAAGACAATGGCGAGGTCAGCGACATCATCCGTAAGAACGTCGGGGGTGTTGGTAACCCTGATTCCCTTTTCCCTGCACTTATCGAGGTCGATCTTGTCGAGCCCCACGCTGAAGGTTGCAACGATCTCCAGCGCCGGAAGAGCGTCGATCATATCTGCGTCGGCTCCCATCACGGAGTTCCCCACCACCGCCCGTATCTCGCCGGAGTTAACCCGGAGAAATTCCTTACGCTTTTCGGGAGGCGAATCCCAGAGGCGGAAGAGCTTGAACCGCCGTCCGAGCTCCTTCTCCAGACAGGGGTCCATTGGATACGTGAAAAGAACTCCGAGGGATTCCATTTTCGGAGGAGTTGAGCTAGGGTTTGGTGGGGTTTAGGCTTTTCGTCCCTCTCGTTTAAGTGTTGACGATGGCCGGAAGTGGGGATGAAGCTGGGATCAAATTATGAGCGACGGAAAAAAATGACAGAAGAAAAACGATCAGCTGTTGAAGTAAAACAGCGAACAGGATTAATTGTCTATGGATACGAAGGCTTGGTTTCAGCGCACGTTCAATTCACGTTCTGGTCATCCGGATGCATCGGGCGTTGGTTCACTCAAACGATGCAGAAGCACGTGCATCTCATGCTCCTTCGCGTGATAGGCTATAGGCTAAATTTAAATAATAGTAATAATAATTTTTATTCTGTTTTTAAAAAAAAATAAGAATTTGTAGAAATGCAAGAGGCTGTTTGGAGTTATTTTTATAGCTATTTTTATATTTTTTTTATTATGCTGATTATTTTTAAAAAAATATTCAAAACAATTTGACTTTTGAGTATATTTAAAGAGGTGTTGATTTATTTTTAAAAATAAAAATAATAGTATTTTAAAAAAAATTAAATAAATATATTTTTAAAAATAAAAGAGAAAACAATAGACAACCGAAAAAAAAAATCTAAATTGTTCTAAATATATTTTGCGTCAAATCTTTTTTTTTATTATTTTGTTACATTTAAATTTTAATGTGGTTATGCTGAAACCATAATGACATGAGAAACATAGAAAGATTGAAGGAATATATAGGAGATAAATTCCTCCTAAATATCTATAATCTAAAAAGTACAATGATGATGTGGTCTGGTAATTAGACATTTCCTCCCACACTAAAATGTCAAACATTCGAAAATAAAAAAACCAACAAAAGAAGAAAAATTAATTAAAGTAATAAAAAGAAGATTCTCTAGAAAAAAATCAAGTCATATCCAAAAGATAGGGAGCCGATGTTTTTCTTGAGATCTTCTATTTATAAGAATGTTACATGTAATTTATGCTCGATTATTTAAATAATTAAATATATGAGATATATTAGGTCTCATTTTTTAAAATCAAAATAATCTTTTAAAAATCAAACTTATATGTAATATTAAATTAAGTTATTTTCAATTTTCAAAATAAAAAAACCAACGGATTAGAGACGTCATTTGTAAGTAAAGTTTAAATCAACCGTATAATCGCTAAATCGCCCCCGATTTCCAGGGGTTCAAATAAATTTGCAAAGAAATCAGCAATGAATTGCGCCTTTATTGTTATATGATGAGAGTAGGAGATATCAAATCCGTTGAGTTTAATGGCTCATTTGAGCAGTCGGTCGGAAAGTTTCGAGCGAGTGAGGATAGGCTTCAGCGAAGGCTAATTGATGACTTGTGTGGGTTGTACTTGAAAGTATTGTCGGAGTCTGCATGCTGAAATGATCAAAGTAAAAGTTAGTTTCTCAATTACCAGATACATGAGTTATGCTCCTCTGAGGACTTTGTTTGTGCACTGGACTAGGCATTGTTTGTCAATTTCTTCTCTGACCAAAACCGAGTTGATGGCCTCCGGGTCAATTCCCAAGTAAAGTTTAGAGTTTTTTTTTTTTTTTTTTTTGGTTTTCAGCTTTGAAGAAGGGGGGAGAGGTGAGGTTTTGTAAAGGCTTCCTCGCATTCGAACATCCCCTCAAAACACTTGGCTTTTCTAAGCACCTTGAAAAGGGAGTGCTTTTGTCTCCCGATCTAGAAATGAATCTAATAAGTCCTATTATTTGGTCGGTTAGCTTCCGTATCTCTTTGGTGTTTCTAGTGATGACATAGCTATGAGCGATTGGATTTTTTCAGGGTTAGTTTTTATACCTTTCGACATAGTAGGTATCTCAGGAACTTGTATGTCGAGACTCTGAAAGTACATCTTAATGGGTTTAACTTCATTTTTTTTTTAAGTGTTTGAAGGTTTTATTTAGATCCTCTATATGTTGTGTGGTCACCCGGCTTTTGATTAATACATATCAATGTACACCTCAATGTTAATTATCTTTTTGAAAAAATTACATACATGAGACGTTAGCAGGTCACCCCTAAGTTCTTAAGCTCGAATGGGTTTACATTGTAACAATAAATTCTCTCTCTGGTAATAAAAAAAGTCTTTTCAATATCGGTAGGGTACATCTTTATTTGAAGGTCTATGTAGAATGTGTCAAGGAAGTTGAGGACTGAATGGACGACTGCTGAATCCACCAGTATGTTGATACTCGACAGTGGGTAGGCATCCTTCCGTATGTTGAATTCAGGTTGGTGAAGTCTACGCACATTCTCAGCTTGCATTTTCCTTTTGCATCACTGTGATGTTGGAGATTCATGTGGGGTGTTGTACCTCCCGATGTAGCCATCCTCCTACAAATTTTGCACTTCTTCCTGAATGGCTCCTGTCAAAGCTGTAGTTGATCTTCTGAATTTTTGCTCCACAGGTCAAGCTAACGGGTCCACATTTAATCGATGGCAAACCATGTTGATCGGCATTCCAGGCATCTCGGTCGCTGTCCACGTGAAATTGTCTTGATTCTCTTAGAGAATTTTGATGAGTAGCTCTCTGTGTCATGTATCAAAAGCTTCACTAATCAGAAAACATTTATCCGATTCCCCTTCGCCAGGCAGGATTTGGAGGACGGTTTCATTGGTCTCAAGGCCACCTCCTCTTAGGTTTTAGATATTCAGGGGGACATGCTTTACTTATGACTCATAGATAACAAACTTGAGACTGCTCCACGTTCCCTCGAATTGTGATGATTTCTCTGTCCCCAGAAAATTTGACCACAACGTGGTAAATATAGACCACAACTCTGAAACCGTTCAGGAGCGGCCGACTGAATATGGCATTTTATGTTGGGGGAGAATCCACCACGAGGAAATCCTCAGTTGAAGTAAATTATTTTTTGTTCTCTCCCCAACTAACTAGGAGTCCTATTACTCTGAGGGCTTCCTTCCTTTCTCCAGAAAACTTGTACAATAGTCTAGCAGGTGTATTCATTCGATCGACAATAAGACTTAACTTATCAGATATCTTTTTGAACAACACATTCACGTAGCTTGTCTATCAAAGTGGATGCTCCCCACTTGGTATTTATTGATTATGGCTTTTATTACTATGGCATCATTGTGGGAGTTTCCCTTTGGAGGCAGATCCTCGTCGATGAAGTAGACGAGCAGATGGTTTTTGAAATTTGGAGCACAAACTACAATGCAAAGTTTCCATATTTGTTGTCTCTTCCAGCCCAATCGTCTGGGTGATTCGATTCCTCCAAGTATGGTGGGGAAGAATCATGCAATATGGATAGCATTGGTGTGAATAAGTTTGTCAGATGCTCTACCCGACGAGGATTTTCCCTACCTCTAAGTTCTGGCTCCAAGGGAAGTGAATTCTTTCAGTTTTTTATCTTTAATTGGTTCCTTCGGGTCATTTTCGTGGTCTCTGTGATACCTACAATATTTTCTGTAATATATGAGGAAAGCTCTGATTCTCATCGGTGTCGCCTCTCAGAAAAACCCCTTGCCCATAATTGCATCTACGATCTCCACCATTGACACCCTCATCGGCAATGTCTTTCGGAAAAACTTCTGAATTCTTTCAATTTTTTATCTTTTATTGGTTCCTTCGGGTCATCTTCGTGGTCCTTGTGATACCTACAATATTTTCTGTAGTCTAGGAGGAAAGCTCTTATCCTCACCGGTGTCGCCTCTCAGAAAAACCTCTTGCCCATAATTGCGTCTACTATCTCCACCATTGACACCCTCATCGGCAATGCCTTTCGAAAAAAACTTCACGCCCATAATTGCCTTTTTTTGAAAGACTTTTTTGTGAGTTAAGCAAATCGGCTAGATCAGATAGTCGTGGTTAATCTATTATGATAAAATCTTTGCAGTCTTTTCCATATTAGAGTAGGCAAAATATACTATCAGTGTTTTTGAGATGATTGAATAGGCTAGCTTGACTATATCTTCTTTATTAAAATATTCACAAATGAGTTATTCTTTGGTTTGATTTATATCTCCTCTCTGCAAATCTTTAAGCATAACTTTATATCCAAGATGTATCTTCAAGCTCATTACATCTTAAGAAAAATGTTGAATATAGATTTATCTGTGAATTATGAAAAAATCTTAACAACACTAATGAAGAAAGAGAGATGAGGGAAAATATTGAAGAAAAAGATATAATAAAATTTATGCTATCTCAAATACAAAACATACTATCATAAAAATGACCTTCTAAAATTTGAACAAGAGTTTGTGGCTTGAATAGAAGAAAAGAGAAAAAGAAATGCATGTAAGGAAAAAAGAATCTTTTAAGGGAACAGGGAAGTTTCCTTCGAAAGAAGAATCCACCGAGCCCTCCTCAAAACCGCCTACTTAAAAGAAAATATGGAGTCTCGAGCATTGCAATAAAAACTATCTAATATGCAACAAATGGATAATAAAACAAATGATGAGAGATGTATAACATTATAGAGGATTGATATATGTTTATGTGGGTACTCAACAACCAGTATTTAATAGTTGCTACTCGACAACCCACTCTCTACAGTCTATACTTTAAAGTCAGTACTTAGTAAATAGTAATTTGTACATAATAGTTGGTACTCATTACTTGGCAAACAATACTTAATATTCGTCACTCAAGAGGAAGTGCTTAGTAGTTGACACTCGTCACTTGGTAGTTGGCACTTCTTAGCCAGAAATGAGTAGTCAATAGTCGATGGTTGATCAATTCCCTTAATATCCTTTAGAAAGAATCCACCTAGAGGCGTACAAATTGTTTTCAAGTAAAAAGCTACAACACAAGTGTAAATACTCAATAAGATATTTCTTAAAGAAGCTACTTCTCAAAGAAATTCTTTATCCTTTCAATTATTTTCTAATGAAATTTTATATTGTTATTAATATTAGTCATGAATAAATATTTGGTCATTAATAAATATTGGGTCATTAATAAATCATTATTATTATTATTATTATTATTATCACTATTATTATTATTATTATATATTAACCGAATATAACTATAAAAACTTGAATATTAATTGAATGTAATTAACGTAAGTTTTCTCACTCTTCCTTGGGTTTAATTACAATTATTTTAGATAGAACGTCATAAGAAAATTCAGATTTATTGTCCTATTTTCATTTATATGAGTGCAAAAACCATCTTAGGATGATCTCACCAATGATTAACACAACATTAGTGGTGAGTTGATGGTGCTTCTTCTAAACTTCTCTCTTAAACTCTCATTATCATGATCTAGTCTATGAGCTCAAATATACGAGACATATATAGATGATAGTTGTACATATAAAATGTGTCTGCACATATCTCAAGGAGATCCAACGATCGCAAAAGAAAAAATATAACAGATAGAGGCCTACTAGAAGAAACCCAGAGATCCACTCCTAAACCACCCGGCTCATGCTAGCTGACTGAAGGCAAACCTTCAAATCATGCGATAATCAATAACCCGAAACAAAGGTGTTCCGGCCGAACCTCACCGCCGCCTATTCAACAAGAGTCATCACACGAAAGTAGATGGATAATAGATCAGGCTGTGCTTTAAGTTTGTCATCTCATCATTGTTGAAAAATATTATAATAAATTATATTATATTTTCTATTTATATTTTATAAATCAAAATAATATATTTATATTATAACTATAATTTCTTAGCATATCATTGATTCTATCGGACACAAAAAACAAAATTATAATTTTTTTTATTAATGATATAACATTCAAATTTAAAGCATTGTTTATTGCTGCCTAATTATGATTTATTATTAATGGAGTGGCGGATTTGTGGTTATTTATGTAAATCCTCCAAACTTGCTCTCTCTAGCCTATAAATTTATCAAGGAAGCAATGTTAATCTTCTCATAAAGTCCAAAGCTTTAAAGAGCTAACAGAGAGTGATAGATAAAAGAGAGGGAGCTGCTGCAAGAGATCAGAGATCAGAAATGGAGAAGAGATTGAATAGATTTAACGGATCGGGACGGCGGCTTCGGCAAAGGAAAGGCGAACAAGTGCTGCTCGGACGAGGAATCGCCGCCGCCGATGGCACCAGACGGCGGCGCGGTCTGTTGCGCCGCACCCGAGTTGTGATTAGGTGGGCGGCGGCGCGACTCAACGACGTGTGGAAGGCTTTGATTGGCAAGAACTATTCGACTGCAGTAACCGAGGGGGAGCTTTTTCTTGAGAGGGAGATGCGTCGACAAGTCATGCATGCTAAGATCTCTCGCCTTGTGACTTTTCTCTTGTAGATGGTTATAAGGGGAGGTTTACATATATACCTTCCAACTTTTATGTGTAACAGATTACACTCAGATCTCTAACACGTAATATATCGAGTGTATACTTTATATTATCTTGGGTGTGTTATCTCATAGTTGACATCAAATTTCAGTTGTTAGAATTTGTACGCCTTGTTAGCTCTCATCCAACATTTTTTAAACCTCTTACCTTGAAAAATAGTTTTGTGGTTGTTTGTTTCTTGAGGCAAATAGGTTTTACACTTGCTAAATGTTTGAGATCGTTCACCAGTGTCTCATAAGGGCAGCATTGTCTATGTGGTCACCATTATTTTCTCGTCTTTGAAGATTTTTTCTCAACTCATACTCGGCTACTCGTACTCGGTTACTCGTATTCGCCTCTTTGTTGGGCTGATTCTCTACATGAAATAGGCCAAGAAAAGGGACCATTGGAGCAGTTTGGACTCATGGACTCATGTTGGCCCATCATAGCTGCTTATAGTGATACAAAATTGACTAATTATTAATCAAGTGCATGATCACGAGCTCAAATATACAAATTCGAGTCGGTTCATGAGCCAAATTAGTTAGTCATGAGATGGAGATGGAAAATATAACTTTAATTCTAATAATTACTGCAATAAGGTAATAAAATGAGAGACTTGTTAGGGGAGTATTAGTAAGAAATCATATAAGATAAAAAAGTAATATATGATTTTTAAATATGTTATCAGTTATGTACTTTAATGTTTGATTATTAATCTTGATAGGCAATTCTATCACCTGGCACAAGTTTCGAAGCATGACACGAATTTTCAGTTTTTTTTTTAACAGAAAATATTCAAACCTCGAAAAAAAAATCATTCATAACTCTAATTTCAACTAACTTACAATCAAGCCGTCCGGCTCGACAAAAAGAATCTAATGTTACCAAAACTAGTCCAACTGGAGTCAAATCAATCACTGATCAAGTCATTAGATCACACTTGAAAGATTTCCGGAAACATTTGGAGCGTCAAATGGAAGCTGTATCCGGCTAGTTTATAGTCGAATCGAGCATCTCAGCAAAACAAATCTAACGAGCTTAAGATCACTCAATTCCGACATAATCAAGACACTCAAATGTCCAGCAAACGCTGTCTTGAAGCCTAAAGAAAAGCTTGAAGTTTTGATGAACTGAAGTCTAGCATCAATCCAGTCACTATCGATCGTCGTTGTCCGGCACCGACTGCCTGTCGGCCTCTTCTGATCGTCATCGGCCGCCATCCACTTCTTACAATAAGTTTATTCGTGTAGTGACGTTGTAACTCCAAAGAGTGTTTAACCCTTTCCCGCCTATGAGACAAGGGACTGCACATGTAATATCCAGTTTATAGTGAATTTTTCAGCTGGTCCAGGGTCCGTGGTTTTTTCCCTTTATAGGTTTTCCACGTGAAAACTTCCAGTGCCACTACTGGTTATTTCTTTTACCTAAATGTGTGTTGAAATCTAATGTAATACTAAGACGATAATCCATACCATCGCCGCGAATTTTCTAGCAAACATCAAGTCTATTTTATACTAATACTTTTAAAGTAGCAGTTCTCCAGTTAATCATTAGAGTCAATGCTGACTCCAAATTAACTCTTTAGTGCCTCAAGTTTAACTCATAATTTGAATCAATACACGAGTTAACTCAAAATAAAGCATATTTTATTTCAAAATTATTTTATTGAAATAATTGATCACATTGCTAAAGAAAGAGCACGAAAATATTACTAAATTGGGGCTGAAATTATAGCTCAATTTTTAAATTGAAATGATTAAAAATACCACCATCTAAACTTTTAATAGGTTAAATATACTTTTCAATGCATAAATACAATGATATATATATAAATATTAAAGGTAAAATTTAAAATTTGTAAATATATAAAAATTAAATGTTAGGTACTAATTAACTCACCCTATTATTATTATAGATTCAATTCAATTAATCATGGTATTGCAATTCTTTAAATTAATTAATTATTTAATTAATCTAATTGACCAGATCATTACAACAACCATGCGGTAGCGACAACTGAAAAATTTTACAAATTAAACCCGCTGGAAGGTCATCGATCAAACAAATTCATAATCAATTCAACAAATCCAAAGGAAAAAAAGATAAAAGTTAGTCCCAACTATTAAAATTGAAATAAATATACGTTAAAATAAATTATTTAACAAAACAAATTTTAATCACCTGTTGACAATAATATGAGGTGTTGTATTTGGATCTTATTCTCACCTCCCAAAAGACCTCCCAAAAGAGTTTTGTAGGGTGGTAGACAACTCATGACTTAAATATTATTTTTCGGCCCTACATATTTTTTTCGTGACATTCCCTTCCACCCAATCACGTGACTCATTTATCACGGATCGGCTTCACCGATGGTCCCACTGGACCATAGAGAGTCCACACACCTGACAGACAATAATCTACTCTGATATCAATTGTCACCTCTCAAAAAAACTTTTTAAGGTAGTGGGCAACCCCGGACTTAAATAATGATTTTCGGTCTTACACATACGGCACGACTCTTTGCTACCAAGCGAAATAGCTTTTGCGTGGGACCCACTCCCATAATAAAGGAGTCAATGGCTGAAGCGTGTAAAGCGTACGTCCACATGAGGGAGAAGTTTAAATGAAAAATTAAACTAATTAATTCAAACTAAATCGAAGAAAGTTAAATAAAAAATTAAAGAATAATAAAAATTATTAAAATGTAAAAAATATGCAAAAATGCCCATTGATGATGAACTTAATAAATAAATAAATCCCCCAATTTTTTGTGGGCAAAATTTACTTAATTTTAAATATACAAAAAAATGTATACACTAATTAATCATTAATTAGGAATAATTAGGGGTTCAATTCCCTGGAAGACCCATGGGAATTTTCCCATAATTTTTAAAATTCAATTTAGCCCGCTTCCTCTCTCGCTCCTGTTCGCGAAGGGCCGCATCACCTTCAGTGTCGCGACAACTGCTCGCTCTTCTATTTTAGCGAAGAATCGCGTCTCCCGCCGGACGCGAACCGTTTCTGCATTTTCTATTTCGCGAAACGAAGCATCCCTTCGCTCCATTCTCTTTGTGATAAAAGAGCGGTTGTCCTTCTGATTTTGAAGTTATGTGAAATCACAGTGTTCTTCTTCAGGCCTCGTCGAGGCAGAGGAAGAGTTCTTCGGGCTTGAAGAAGTGTAAGAGGTAGTTTCTTGCGGCAGAAAGAAGAAGAATGTTCTTCATAGGCTTCTTCGTAGTGACTTGTGACAGAAGAGAAATTGAGTTTATTTCTCTTGTTCGTGTTTCTTCTTCGGTGTACAGTTTCTTCGGTGTATCTCGGTGTAGAGAGAGAAGAACAGAGAGAGAAGAAGAGAGAGAGCAACGAAGAGTGAGAAATTCCTCTTATAAGTCGGGGTGATCGATTGGTGTAAATTTCTCAAGTAATAAAATCATCTGCAACTCCGTGGACGTAGGCAATTTGTCGAACCACGTAAATTTGTGTGTTCTTTTCTGGTGTAATTTTTCTCATTCTATTTTTTTCGTTTCGTCGATCGTTCTCCTGTTTGACTTTATTTTATATACCACCACAAGTGGTATAGATTTCACAACAACAGTTTATTTACCTCAAATGTTTAAATAACTTATTTAATTATTTGGTTTACTTTAATCAACTTTTGTTAAGTGATTTAAAATTCAAATTAAACCAAAATTAAATTTTGGAAATGCTAAACAGTCGATGTTGAGCATAATTCGGGATTTAAGGTAATTAATTTTAATTAAACGATTAATTAACTTTAATTGATTAATTAATTTCTTAAAACTTTTTCTTAGATAATTCAATATGAATGTTCAAATATCAAATTGAAAATCACTTAAGTTCATAACTTTATATCACGGAGGATCAAATAGACATAAAAATAATTAAATCTAATTAATTTATTTATTTGTGTGATTAATTAATTTGTTAATTAATTAGGAACTTTTAAATCCATAACTCTAAAATATAAATTCAAATTACATGAATTTTCTTATAAAAGTTTTGGGCGCCATCCCTAGCGGTGGGTCTTCGACCGCTCCCGACGTATCAATGTAATTAAAAAATATGATTTTTTATTTTTTTTAAACTACAAATATAATATGACAAGTAATATTTGGTTATAATTTTGTAGAAGTGCAAACATATTCGAGACACACAGAGGCAGAGGAAGTGCCAAATCCCAACAACCGCTAGTTGTAGTGGACTAATGGTAGTCAGTCTACAACGGTGCAGTCTGATTTTGAGTTTGGAGATAGGGCGAGGAAGAACAATGGGAGGGCCTAAGAGCCAAGGGAATTGCATTTGAGACCGAGCACTCCCATGCTACACAGGGTGGGTGGTTCGGGGTCATTATTATCAGAGCCTGAGAAACTTACCAAGTGTGTTGCTAGTACGAATAATGAGAATTGTTAGATACTTGAGAGCCAATTGGGAGTCAATAACAATTCAGCACGAGTGACGGAGCACATGACAGATCGTTGGGCAAGCGACCTTTGAGTTCTGTGGTTGAGGAGGAGGATCAGGGAGAGGAGGGAGAAGATGCCGATGAGCTTAATGATGATGCCCTCCTAGTGATTATGTATTTTTTTTTATAATGTATGTGGACATATTATTATTTGAATTTTATTTATAAATGTGATCTTTTATGCATTTAGCTTAATATTTTTTAAATTATATTTATTTTTATTGCCGGTATTTGTTTGTGCAATAGATTATGTGTTGAAATTTGCATCAGCGTGGGGAGCGTTGAAGCTGCTTAAAGTCGATCATGTCTAACGCCAATATGCCATATTCGATGCAATTTTTTTGCAAAGGACACTTTCAATGCTAATTGCCTCCGTTTCTATGTGAATCATATGTCTGACACAATAAACTATTTTGCTTTGGACTATCACCATATTAGCATTTGATTTGTTCGAGGCTAATATGCAAAAATCTTATAATATTAGTAATTAATATATGTAGCTTGTACTCATCATTTGACAACCAATACTCAATACTGTCACTCAAAAGATAACACTTGAAAGTCGACACTTGTTACTCAATAGTTGGCACTCATCAGGTGACAATTAGTAGTCATTAATATCATTTTGGGAGGATCTACCGAATGGTGTACAAATTATCCTTCAAGTAAAAAGAAAGAACATATAACAAAAAAATAGAGTAAGATATTGTTGGCACCATTTTTGGATGTCAAATCTACAGGATCATATTCCACTCTCCCAGAGTGCCTCGTGCTCGTGTCCAGTGCCCCGAAGCACGCACACAATTAGCGTGCATATTTTGGCCTCGGTGCACCACTTTCGATTTTTTTTTTTTCTAATTAGGAGTCGCTAGTTTGTCTAATCATCAGCTTAGGCAATAATGATAGATCAATGACAATCAAACAATTACAATTGAGTGCTAACACTTGGATAACAATGGTCAAATAATAATTATGATGAAGGTGCCACATAATGATTGTTGACATTGTCTAAGTTAATATCTTGATGAGTTTAGATAATACTTTTAAATACTCTGGTAGATTCCTAAGTTAATGATTTTTTTCTCATAGATCATTCCTAATAACTTGGTGTCATGTGGCTAGTTGTATTGAAAAGTCATTTTAATTGTGAAGTTAATCAAATTAGTGACAAATGGTCTCCATCTTAATTTTGATTTTTTTTTTAATTCACACATCACATTAAAATTAGAGGATGAGTGGGCGAATATTTTCTATTTATATTCTTTAAATCAAAATTAATATAATTTCTTAGCATAGCATTGATTTTATCGAAAACAAAAAAAAAA
>NEWO01000033.1:2574693-2587866 GCA_003013225.1 Phalaenopsis aphrodite | reverse complement strand
TATGTATGTATGTATGTATATATATATACTTTTATTTTTACATATATGTCATATTATCTGTATTATCTGCGCATGAAAATTTTTCTTGTTGTTTTTCAAAATTAAAAGTAATGATATTTTTGCGATCTAAAATATTTGAATGATATAAATATAGAAAAAAAATTTGAGAGTTATATATGTAAATATATAAGAATTTCGGGTATAAATTCTCCAAACTTTCTCTGTCTGGCCTATAAATTTATCAAGGATGCAAAGTTAATCTTCTCATAAAGTCCAAAGGTAAAAAGAGAGGGAGCTGCTGCAAGAGATCAGAGATCAGAAATGGAGAAGAGTGTGAATAGATTGAGCAGATCGGGACGGCGGCTTCGCCGGAGGAAGACCAAACCAGTGCTGCTCGGAAGAGGAATCAACGCCGCCGATGGCACCAGACGGCGGCGCGGTCTATTGCGCCGCACTCGAGTAGCGTTCAGGCGGGCTGCGGCTCGACTCAGCGACATGTGGAAGGCTTTGATTGGCAAGAACTATTCGACTCCAATAACCGAGGAGGAGCTGATAGCTGAAAGAGAGATGCGTCGACGAGTCATGCATGCTGAGATCTCTCGTGTTGTGCCGCCGTTTCTCTTGTAGATAGTTATGTTTATACATCGCCCCAACTCTTATGTATTGACATATCTAATACTTAAATTTTGCTTTTTGCATTCATATCAACCAAAACTTTAGAATCACATAAAAAGTACTAATTTTTCACTATGTTGAATCCATCGCTCTCGATAGCCTCTTCCCTTTTCCTAGCAATTCATTTCTAATCATGTCCTGACGTAGAGCATGCGACAATAAGCTAGTGACAATGGGGACGTGTTGGACCGTATTGAGCTCAGTCGAGTCAAGTATGATAGATCTGACTTGACTTCGTCGAATTATAAATTTTTTATGTTCAATTTGAGCCTGTGTCCAGCTTACTTTCAATTTAAAAATGAACAAGAATAGTTAAGAATATATTAACATTATCAGTGGGTATTTACATACATACCATCAAATTTCTATGTATTTACATATCTAATGCTTAAACATTATCTTTTTATATTTGCAACATTCAAATGTTTCATATCAAATAAAAAATATCATCAATTTAACAATTAAAAGGCTATACATACTTTCTAATACATATATAGAATGATATGGATGTAAAAATTAAAATTTAGATGTTAAATATGTAAATACATAAAAATTAAATGGCATGTAAGTAAATTTTCCTATCTTAATTAATCATGCGTTGCATATTACAATTCTTTAAATTAATTAATCATTTAATTAGCAGTTGCGAAAATTGTAAAATTTTACAAATCAAACCCCGTGGAGTGCCATCGATCAAACAAATACAATCATGACAAATAAAATAATCAAATTTGCCAACAATAATAATAAAATAAAGCTGAAATTTTCAACATGACATTGAACTTCTTTTTAATTAAGAAAACGAAAATTTTAATAAAATAATTTGATTGCTATATTTGTGGCATTGCGGTGATTTTATGCAGAGTTGACTTGCCCCCAACCCGAAAAATATTATATCGAGAGTGTTGATGTAAAATTGTATCAGGACTCCAATCACAATACGCCATGTGCACGGCCCGACTCAACTAAATATAAAAAACTAAATAGTTTAATGTATGAAGAGAATGAAACATACATGTGGCATATTGTGATTGAATTCATAATACAGTTTTACATCAAGACTTCTGATGTAATATTTTACCCCCAACAGACCCGTTCGGTACACACATTTTAAATTAAGATTATTTATTAGGGATCATTTATTTATTAAGACGGCGGGAATATTTAATTTTATTAAATAAGATTATTTCATATTATTTTGTATCTGCTAACAATTTAATTTAAAACCAAAAGAGCTTGTAGGAAGGTAGAATCCAAGTTTAATGTTAAGGTTCATATATGAAAGCATGGGATGCAAGTAAGGAGGAAGACAATTAAAAATGTAAAAAATGTATTTGGTAGTTGAGAGGAGTCATATGAATCTCTTTAAGGGTTTATGGAAAAGGATAGGTGCATATAATATAAGTGAAAGGAACCAATCTTTTCAAATGTATCTTATAGGCGTTTGGTCCTTTAATTTGCGGATGGACTTACAATCAGCCAATATTTAGTATGGATGAAACATTTTTACTAGAAAAATATAGGGGGACATTACTTACTGTACTTAGAACTAATACAAATAATGATCTTTTTTGTTAGCATTTGCAATTGTCAAATATTAATGTTTTGAATCCTAGATATAGTTTTTACAAACCCTACACAACAGTTTTCCGACAGATAATGATAGACATAAATTATGTATAACATCAAATAGACGCGTTGAATTAGTACCAGAATGCCAAGAAATTTTTCCTTAAGCCGCTTATCAACATTATTTAAGACATGAGAAAAAAATTCAAAAAAAAAAGTATTAAGAAAGATGAATATGTGCCAAAAAATGTACTTGGCAAGTAATGCTGATGAGATGTGAGTGTTTAACCATTGCAAGATTGGTATTTAAAATGTAAAGCCCTAAGCATATGCATGGCTAGCAAAAAGGGATTTTAAGAAGTGAATCTTACACATGATGGAGGGTTCCATTATGGTACTGTGATGACTAATACTTCAGAATCTTCAAAGGCTTCCTTAAACTCATTAGAGGTTTATCCATCCAGACATTGATTTGTTATATATATTATAATTTGGTTGCTATTTTACTAAAGAGATTAAGTAGTGTGATTGAACTAGAAATTCTAATGAATCACCATTTTCACCATGCATGAGGCACCAATTACAAATGCTTAAATGTGAGGCCTGTAGATTTCCCATTCCAACTTGTATCAACATGCATGAATTTGAGTTATTTGACACAATATGTCGTTCATTTCAACTTGAAATTGGAAGTAATGATAGTGCTACATGCCCTTGTCACCAAACATAGACCTATCGCATACCATGTTCGCATGAAATTGTTGTCATGGGCTTGCATAGGTTTAATCATCTAAATTTTCTATCTCCCTCTTATACAGTTCATAGTTATAAGAAAATTTATGGTGCATAATTTCATGTTGTCCAAAAGAGAAAATCAATGGATATAATACAACCAAACTCTTGGAATCATAGAGCTCCTCCCACCAAATTTTGGACGACAAACAAGCAAAACAAGAACAAGATGTTATAGAAATACTATGGACGAGTCTAGAGCACATAGTAACATACTATTTTGTATTTGCACAACATCAAGTCATAAGAGACCAACACGTACACATATTTCACATAATATGAGATATATATAGATCATAAACCCTTATGAAAATTAAAATTAAACTAAATTATAAACTAACTTGTGGTATAATGTGAAATGATGTGAATTTGTTCCATAATGATGTCAGATCCTCATATGTTTTCTATATTAGATATGCGTAAGATAAAATTTAAACTAAAGCATGAACATGCCGTACTTAAAAATGTAATACACATATTCATGCATAGGAAATGTGGTATTTTACATATGCAAAAATTAAAATTTAGGGGATATATATGCAAATAAGTAATAATTGAGTGGTATATATATATATATATATATATATATATATATATATATATATATATATATATATATATATGTAAATCTTCCATAAATACGATAACGTTTGGAGAGTACTAAATTGCCCTTCACAGTTCATGTAGAGTCATGTCCTCTTGCAATTTTCCCGGGCTTTTCTCCCAACCTCACACCTTCGAACGGAAAACCATCCATCTCTCTGTCTCTCTCTCTCTGATTTCCTCTCCAACTGAACAGTTCCAAAAATCTCACTTTTTTTGTTTTTGCAGCAATCAAGCGATCTATTCTTAACAGAAATAATCCACTCCAATGTTCGATTAGGTGGGACAAAGTTTTAGTTTTGTTCTCCAGCAATCTTCTTCTTCACACACTCTCTCTCTCTGTGTCTCTCTAGGGTTTCATCTTCTCTCCCAATTTCTGTCATCGGAGAAGCACGGCTCTCTGCTTCCGCGATCAGAACCCCGCCAATCTCCTCTCCCACCTCTTCGATCTTCTCCCCAAATTTTCGAGGTGGGTAACCCTACGCAAACCCTAATTATTTCAGGAACACTGCGCTCCGGTGAGAGGGATGAGCTGACAAACTCGATCAGGATTTTGCGGGCCAAATTCATAGCCCTGGGGCGTGTAATGGTTCGATTCCTGAAGAGAAGACAGAGCTTGGACAAGCCTTCGCAGGATAAGAACATGTCCGACATGATAGGAAGGCAAGTTCCGAGCTTTACTGCTGAGCATGGAAGGATTAATGTGGATGATAAGTGGTTTAGGAGTCATGGAGCCATTGAAGAGCAGCAGATTCGGTCTGTGTTTGATCGGTCGGAGAACAGAACGCCCAAATTTAGGGTTGGGGAGGGTGGTTCTTGCCCTAGCTGCGGCGTCGGCCTGCGCGGGCAGCCTTCTGGTAATTTGTTTGTGGATTATTTAGGGTTTGGAAATTGATTTTGTGGAGCTTTAAGTGCAAAATTTGGATTGTTTTGTAAATAGTGAGTTCTATGTTGTTTTGAAAGGAAATGTTGAGATTTGGGATGGTTTTTGTTTTGAAAAGGGACCGGATTTTGTGTTTGGTGTGATGTTTTGTATTATAAGGGGGGTGTTTGGTTATGCTTGGTAACAGGATTTATCATCGAATTTATGAAATATAATCAAACAAGATTTGGATATATGAATTTGCAGATTTAAGTTCTAAAATTTTGCATTCGATTCAGCTTAAATTCGAGTCTACTAAATCAAATAAGAGGGTGGATCTGACGGATTACGATTTACGAATTTATTAAACTCTACAAAATGCTAAGTTATGCTTGCAGTCATACAACCCCTGAGAGTTCAATTTATTAAATTATGTCGTTTGAATGAATGTAGATAGCAAGCAATATTTGTTTGAAATTTCACAAACATGTTCAAAATAGTTCAATCATGATGATATTATTTACATGAGTGAAAATAAAATAATCACTTTCATAAATATATTTTCTATCTACAAGCAACCGAGCGACTGAGTTTTTTATGGGTTAAGGAAGAACATTTTTTACTTTTATGAGATTTTCTTATTTATTTATTTATTTATTTGCTTGTTTTCAAAAACATATTTGTTCAACATATTTTCTTATTATTTATTTATTTATTGACATTTATTAAATGAATTAACAATTATTTGATAATTGTTAATTGTGAAAGTTTTATTCAGATGTAGAGCTAATGAAGGAGAGGTTTGCAAAGCTGCTTCTTGGTGAAGACATGTCAGGAGGTGGAAAAGGAGTCTCATCAGCTCTGGCTTTGTCCAATGCCATCACCAACCATGCTGGTATCATCTCCTTTCTTTAATCCAATAATAATAAAAATATATATATATTATTTATTTATCGTTATGTTCTTCATTTAATAAATTTCAAAGAGGAGTATTTTATAAACAAAAAAATTTATTTGGATCTTTCTGCATTTGTTTCAGCTTCTGTGTTTGGTGAACAAGAGCATTTGGAGCCTATGGCTGCTGAAAGAAAAGCAAGATGGAGGAGAGAAATTGATTGGCTTTTAGCTGTCACAGATCACATTGTAGAGTTAGTCCCTTCTCAGCAAGTTGGAGATGATGGAACCAAAATGGAGGTTGCAATTATTTATTTATGTATCTATCCTTATTTTCTTCAAGTAATTTTGCATAATTACCAAAAACTTCTCTTTTTCTTTCACCTTGTTTCAAAGATAATGACGACTCAACAACGCAGAGATCTCTTGATGAACATTCCGGCGTTGCGCAAACTTGATGCAATGCTCATTGTAAGATTTTTATCTCATTCTAATCCTTGTAAAAACTTCTTATTGCATAATTCTCAGTCACAAATCAATTGAACCCTCTACAAATCTATCAGGGCTATCTTGATGATTTTAAGGATCAAAACGAGTTCTGGTACGTCAAGGGAGACGAGGAAAGCTCGGAAAAATGGAATTTAGACAGAAAGGATGACAAGTGGTGGCTCCCTGCCGTAAAGGTTCCTCCTAATGGCCTCTCTGAAATATCCAGGAAATGGCTACAATTTCAGAAAGAATCTGTAAACCAAGTTCTTAAGGCAGCCATGGCCATTAATGCTCAGGTTCTAATGGAAATGGAGATCCCTGAAGCTTACATTGATTCCCTCCCTAAGGTATCTTCTCTTATTTGAAAAGCCATGCTTGTATTTTCTAGGGGCATTTACATACACAGCACACAATTCTAATGCATTTACATATCTCACACCTAAACTTTCTTCTATCATGTTTTAAAAAATGCCATATTCTCATCATTTTCTCTATCATATTAGAATGGAAAGGCAAGCTTGGGAGAATTTCTATACCGAAGCATAACGGCCGAATTCTTCGATCCGGAGCAATTTCTCGCATCGATCGACTTGTCGACGGAGCACAGGGTCCTCGACCTTAAGAACCGCATCGAGGCGTCAGTTGTGATTTGGAAGAGGAAGATGCATAACAAAGATGGCAAGTCTTGGAGCTCAAGTGTTAGCTTGGAGAAGAGGGAGCAGTTTGAAGAGAGAGCTGAGACAATCCTTCGCCTCCTAAAGCACCGGTTTCCGGGCACCCCTCAGTCGGCTCTAGACATAAGCAAGATTCAATTTAACAAAGTAAGAAAGTTCCTCACTGCCCCAGTACAAAAAAAAAAAAAAAAAAAAAAAAAACCATATAAGTTACATACATAGCACATAATTCTTATGTATTTACGTATCATAGCAATCAAATTTTTAATATCACATTAAACATGGCACTATACACCTTTAATGCATGGATTTAAAGAACCTAAGTGCTACGTATGTAAATGTCAATCTTTACGTGAGTTATGTAAATACATGAGTATCGTATGCTAGGTATGTAGATTTTCGTCCCTTTTTTTTTGGCATTTACAAACATACCTCCCAATTCCAATGTATTTAAATAACTAACATCTAAACTTTAATTTTTACGTATAAAGTGAAATGCACCTTATCATGCATAGATAAGAAGGCATTTAAGCTCATCACAACCAAAGTGTTATGTATATAAATATAAAAGTAGTGCACTTATCTGCGACATAGTAGTTGAGGGTGTAGTCTCCCATCATAAGGTAATGGGTTCGAATCCTGCATATTGTTATTTGGCTCACCTTTACACTATATATATATATATATATGAAAGTTTAGGTATGAGATGTGCAAATACATTAGAATTGTGTGCCAAGTATGTAAGTTTCCTTTTTTTGGTGGGCATTTACATACAAACCACCCAATTCCTATGTATTTACATATCTAACCCAAAAACAATAATTTTTATATTTATACCACCCAAATCTTTCATATCACATAAAAAACACAACCATTTGAACTTTAAAAAAGTAAAATATATCTTTTCTTGCATAGATAAGATGACATGAACATAAAAAAATTAAAGTTTTAAGGTTCCACATATGTAAATAAATAGGAATAGAGTGAAGGATATGTAAACATTCCTTGTCTTTCTTTTACTGATAATACTGTTCCATTGCCAAATTGCTATTTGAGGATGTGGGACAAGCTGTTCTTGAGAGCTATTCGAGGGTCCTCGAAAGCCTGGCGTACACGGTGATGTCCAGGATCGAAGATGTGTTATACGCAGATCAGCTCTCGCAGGATCCAATCGAGAAGCTATACAGTAGAAGCTCATCAAAGCTTAAAGAAGAGATGGAGAATGAGGATTCAGAGCAGCGAACCTCGATGACACTATCGGACTATATGGGTTGGCCTTTTGAGCAGGTCAATGGGAACGAGAAGACAGCGCCGGGTAACTTCGAGGATCTCTTCACCTCAGAAGAATCAGAGCTGAAGAAGCTTCCTAAGATTGTGACTCCAAAGAAGGTTTCTTATATAGAGAAGGTGGAGAATTTGGGAGGTTTGCGAAGTCCGACTTCTCGCCATTAATGAGAACTATGAGCTTGAAGGAGGAACAATGAGGCAAACTTGAAGTGAATGGGAGTGTGGGAGACAATAGTAGAGAAGAGAAGTTTTGGTTCAAATGTATATATATTTAAAAGAAGCCCAAGAGTGATTAGTATAGCGTTGTTAACAAGATTTGTTCGTTGGATTTATTAAATCCACCCAAACATAAAAAACCACAAGTTACATGGATTTATTAAATTTTGGATTTAAGGTCCAAATTTTACCTTTGATTCATGTTAAATTCAGATTTAATAAATCCAATAAAGAGGTTGATTTAATAAATCTAGATTTACTAAATCCCACTAATGCTAACTCCCTCCTGCAGCCAACACCAAGGAGACAAGAACGCGGGAGAAAGTGACGAAACGTGAAAAAATTAGATTTAGCGGAGCTTTAGATTTAATAATCATTTTTTTTTTATGTTTGGCTGGATTTAAGTTAGATTCATGCCTAAATCTGGTTAATAATATGCTACCAAATGCCGCCTAAGAATTCCTCTATTCTTTTCTTCTCTTCTCTCTTCTCGTTTCACTTCTATCACTCAAATCTTTAGCTTATTGTAGTTATGAAAGCATAGAAAATTAGTTTTGATGTACTCTTAAGTGTTTCATTACTCTGTATAGTATTATATAATCCTGCTGTAGCATGGGGCAAATGACCATATGTTCTTTCTTTCAAAATTATGAATGAGCAAATTGGAGAGATTTTCTTATGAGCTTAGAGACTTAAAAAATAAGAATATTAGAGGTTTCAGTTCTTTTTGAAGTAAATCTATTTCTTGTAAGGTGTTGAACCTTGAAAAATAAATGGAAGATTTACATACATACCGTTCAATTCTTATCTATTTAGACATCTAATGCCTAAACTTCAATTTTTTTATGCATGTCACATTCCCAATGTAAAATCTGTATTTAACTCTTTAGAAGTTAAAATGATGTTATTTTTGATGTGATAGAAAGATTTGGGTGGTATAAATGTAAAAGGCAGAGTTTAGATATTAGATATGTAAACACATAAGAATTGGGTGGTATGTATGTAAATGCCACAAAAGAAATATGCATGGATTTATTAACTAAGCGCCTTCAACATTAAAGAATGAAGATGTATGCTTACACTGAATGATTTGAAGGCAAATTCTACATTAATAATATCATCATTTTCTGCTATTATATATATATATATATATTAAGAAGGAATGGCTGGAGGCTATTATAGAGTCCCGACCATCCTTCATGCGCCTAAGAATTCAATTATTACACCCTACACTTGGGAGAATCGAACCCCAAACCAGAGGGGACTTACAACTAACAAGCAGATGCCCGACTAACTGATCTGAGTACGTAATGCATATATTTTTGTGTGTGGGCACACCCCGTGTGACAAGTTGGCTGGCAGCTATGTCGTAAATCCTTTTTAGCCAGGGTTCGATTCCCATTGAGAACGAACGCACACCTTTACATATCAGTATTTCAAAATACCACCCTTTATATATATATATATATATTGGATAGAGGTTTGTCTTTGTTAAGGAAACATTTATGACTTGAAACATCTTAAAGTCTATCCAAATAAAATTTTTGGTAGACATGGTAAAAAGTAGTATATTTAGTAACATTTCTAAATATCTTAATTTCTTTTTTAGTCTTTATCTTAGCATAAATTAATACATGATAACACCTACTTAGGTTCTAATGATGAAATACTTTGAAAGGATGATATTTGCGGCTCTAAAATGTGATTAGAATATAATTTTTTTTAACTTTACATGTTTCAAATATTTGCGGCTTCCATAATTTGGTTTAGCATTCTTATTGTGTGAGATGTGCTAGCCCGTAGACTAACTAGCATCACATTTATCATTGACATAAAAATCCTCTTGTGCAAATCAAACCCCTTGCCCATAGAACAAGATATAAAACCCAATTTTTCATTGTCCACCAACTTATCTCATGTCACAATGAAAAAAAAATGTCTTTAAAAATTTACATAGGTGGACTCAATGGCGCTACATAATTAAAGAATATAAGATCATTCAGCAATCTTCTAATGTCCCATAAATAAGTTGTAAATATTTTCTTTAGCATCTTTCTGATGAGTGAAAGAGTAATTTGATGTATCTTTATCATTTATACAAGACTCGGGAGGGCATTTGAGATGAACGGTGTTATAAATCCTACTTCTGAGAATAGTTAAGGAATATACTTCTTTTGGATATTGTGAGGCCAAAATATTTTTCATCTAGTTACTAAGGAACTATGAGTCTTGTTCCTTCGATCGCTTCATTTAGTCTAAATTTTGTGGTTAGTATAGAGTTGACTTCCCTTTCTTTTGGCATCAACCCTTTTTTGTGGATCGTATGATGCATATCTCTAACATCATCATTTGCATAATATAAGTCCCCTTCATGCTTCTATGAATCCCTCCTAGGATATTAAGAACTCTTGTGCATCCCTATAATGTCTAGTCCCCTTCATCCTCCAAGTTACCCGGCGCTATCACTCAAAATTTTTTAAGGAGGAAACAAATTACATATCATTCAATTTGCACCATTGTTTACTACTACTGTTTTACTCTTCATGGACTCATCTCAATTGGATGTTCCATTTAACTTGGAGTCTCCTTTTGTTAGTATTATGTCTTGTGCCCTATTTTCAACTAAATAAAAAATGTATGTGAAATACTCATAATCTATAATGCTCTTAAAAATCTCACTCAAGATAAAATTAATCACAAGAACTTGTGCCCATAAAAAATCACATTATGTTTATACCTAAATAAATAATATTTGGTTTTGTGTATTGTTCAAAAGAAATTTTTAAGATCATATATGATGCATTCTTCCTTAGTACGAGGCTTCTTTGAAGCCTAAAATGGTCGATAGCATCAAAAAGTCAAATCCCCTTCAGCCTCAGGGGTTATCATAGTATGAATCTAGTCGAAGAAAAAGATCATCCTGCAAATTCTGTGTATAAGTATCTCTTCGAAGCATTTGGTCCAGCTTACCACGTTGCTAAATAAAAAGTGAATCGTCAACTTCATCACTGTCAATAACCTCCAACACTCTCGCCAACATCTCACCGATCATCAATAATTTCTTCTTCGAAATGAATTACTTGAATAATGAGTATTTGTATATGGCCCAACAAGAACAACATCAAACATATTAGCTTACACATAAAATTGGCTCATCACAAAAAGGTTCATATCTAATCCTAAGCTAAAATAGAAAAAAAAAAAACATAAAATGCATATCAGCTTGAGCCATATGTCATCATATTTTTTATCTAAACTTATTTAATCTATATTTTATATAGAGAATAATCATATTAATCAAGGGAAAGTTAGTTCTTTTGGAAGACTAATCGTCGCATATCTCGACTTGATTTTGATGGCATTACACATCACAAACTTAAAAATCTTTTTTACAACATGTATGCTCTCATATCATTTTTCTTCCCTTCAACACATAACTTAATTACTTGGGAAACACAAATCATTATTTAATATTTTAAATAAAGATTATTGAATTACATTTATTATATTCGAAAATAATAAAAATAAATAAATAATTGCTAATCGAGCTATTTGAGCTTTCACACAACACATAAAACACTAAAAATAAAAGATAATAATAATCATGCCGGCGTGGTCAATCGGTAAATAAAAACGATGTACCACTATATCGTCCGACAGCTTTTTGTCCGTCCGATCGCTTTCTCGACTCAAAATACACAATAATTGCCAGCGGGTCCCGCATGATGTTCACGTGTCAAATAATTAACGTAAATATATTAATAGACTCTGTTTTGTGGTACTCGTAGTTACTCTTCTTCCTCCTCTATTTGGTCTCCTTAACCTCTATTATCCTTACTTAGCATCCATGGCTTCTCTTTCCACGCTGCTTCTTGAGCCGGGGCCGATTTATACACTCGCCTCCGATAAAGCGGCTTCGTATCGGCCAAACCGCTACGCATGTAGTAGTGTTTCGGCCGGCCGATTCCAAATTGGGATCAAGGCGACAGGGAGCTCAGATACAGCAGGTGGGTTTTAGTGACTTCCTCTGTATTTCGATCGTGGTTTTTCATGTGAAATAGGGCATTGTAGGAATGAAATATGTGATTTTGATGGGGGTTTTGAGATAGATTTTGAGATTTCAATATCAAAATGGGCATTCAGTATTTTGTGTTTTTTTCCTACTTTCTGTGGGGAGAGTAGAAAAAGATGGAATTTTTATAGTTTTAATCGGGAAAGAGGGCGTTTACGTACATAGGACACAATTCTTATCTATTTACATATCTGACTCCTAATTTTTTTTTTTTTTGTTAAAAATCTTCTACACTTTGTTCTTGATTTGCTTGCACTTTGATCAGATCATGTGATCACTAAAGTCAAGGCTTTTGAAGTTCCTCTTCTGTCTGGTGCTCAGGTAACTCTTGTTCGGCTTTGATTCTGAATAATAATCACAACCATGTACAATTTTTCATGTTTTCTGATTAAATTTAAGCGATTATTTGTATTAACTTTTTATCATTGTCAATATGATAAAGTTCCTGCCTTTTGGGCCATTGATTGGTTGGATTATAATAGAAGTGTCAGCTTTTTGCACATGGCTCTATAATGGAGAAAGTATTAGTAATCTAATGAAGTTATCAGTGACAGTCCTTTCTCTAATGTAATATAATAATTAATCATCATTTTTACATAGTTGGTGGGTGATTATTAGCTCTTTTTAGCGATTATTGTCAGAATCTTTTCAAAATATGGCAGTTATCAGGCTTGCTCAGTGGTTATTGAATCTAGAGCTATTTTTAAGGGAAATTTACATACATACCATATAATTTTTATGTATTTAAATATCTAGCAACCAAAGTTTGATATTTACCCTCTTAATAATGGGTTTACTGAACTTGAAGGTTGTGGAGCAGCTAAGAGCATTTGAGCAAAAAAGATTTAGAAAGCCAGGTAATGTGGCCATGTACTCGAGCATCTTCGGGGGCATTACGACAGATCTTGCGGCCATGGTGGTTCCCTTGGATGATCACATGGTCCATAGAGGGCATGGTGTTTTCGACACTGCTGCCATAATGGATGGGTAAGAGAATTGAGGTACTTGATAATATTTCTAAATTAGAACTACTTTTACAA
>NEWO01000033.1:2514442-2567007 GCA_003013225.1 Phalaenopsis aphrodite | reverse complement strand
AATAATAATTTTTAATATTTTAGAGAATTATTAAAGCATGGTTATCATCTCATATTGCATATAGTACACAGATATAAAAATAATGATAAATTAATGCTAATGATCTACTTAAGAAGCCATAGGTGCTAAATTCTTTTTATCTAAGTCATAAAGGTTATGTTATATCAAGACTAGTGGATTTTGGAGATTCACTTGTACTAACTTGCCTTAGCATAAACATAGTAGAACAACATTGATTGGATCTAATTCAGTGTTCTTTTCTTAAGTGATAACATATACTTTGAAAAAAAAAATAAAAATAGATTGATGTCTAAAAATAACTTATATTATTGATTCTTTATAGGATATAGGTCTTGTAGTATCTATGAGCTCATACAACTCGGAAGAGATTTTGTTTTTGGAGGAAAGTGTGGAAGAAGGCGGTGGATATGTTGCTAGAGCTCGAGCACTTATGATGTGTTTGAGGCAGCTGCAACTTATTGAATAATCTGTTGAAAAACTGATTAAAAATAATCTACTAATAAGTTAGGTACGATTGCTATTAAATTTTTTTATTTTTTTAAAAAAAGTTAGATCGTAGTCTAAAAGTTGCGACCACACCTAGATAGGTACGATGTGAAAATGTTGTTTTCAGCGTTTTAAAAACGCATAAGCTGCCAAACCATTGTTTACACAAACAGACTGGTGCGTTTTCAAAACGCACCGCACCAGATAAGCCGCCCCAATTAGGCCCTTAGTTTCTCCCACGAATCTCCAAGAATTGAGAGAATTGTTTTAAGAAAGGGACTTTTGGTTTTCAAAACATGAGAGAGCTCACCTTTTTTGAATCTCATTCCCCCTTTACAATCAAGAGAATGAAAGAATCATAAAAGTACATTTTGTACAATATTGCACTTATATACACTGTCTTGATAAAAAAGATCATGATGGGGATGTCAGACGATTATTTAAATAAAGATGGGCACTTGTTCTTATATGAAATGATGATCTTCTCTGATATCTGGTTCGTCCCAGACTAGATTGATCACTTCAACGGGTGGGCACAACACAACTGTTTTGACATGTGTGACTACTTTAACTGAGGAGCTCGGTTCGACTAATTCAATAGGTGGACCCAGTTTGCAAGAATGACCTGATATTTGAATATGTGCCTCAAAATCCCATTTTGATTCATATTTCATGCCTTGTAAAAAAGTCTTATTTAAGCATATGGTCAAATTTGGGTATATAGCTATAAGGAATATAAATAAATAAATATAACAATTAAGATTCATTATAATCATAGCTTTCATTGAATATTTAGTATTTTGTTAGGTGAGGTGTGTATTTCAAGGTTGAAAAAAATTAGACGGGAAATTGAACGACATTAAAAATATTAATATTTTATATATGATCTAAATGATGCAATAATAATATTGTTATAAATTTAATATATAATTTTTTAACATATGATACTCTATCATTAAATATTTTGAATGTGATTCTAAATTAAAACTCGGGCATTTACATACATACCCCTCAATTCCTATGTTTTTACATAGGCACCTAAATTTGTCTTTTATATCTATACCCCCCAAATATTTCATATGACAAAAATTACCTCCCTTTTTTATTTTTAAAAAAAGTTAAATACACCATTTTATGCATAGGTAAAGTTGAATGTATGTAAAAGTTAAAGTTTAGGTGTTAGATATGTAAATACATGACAATTGAATGGTATGTATGTAAATCTTCCATCAGAACTATAAAATGTGACAACTGAGTGGTATGTATGGAAATTTCTTATTGTTCCAAGGGCATAAAAATTCATACTTCAGTTTTGAATATGATATTTTTATTTTTAGAGCCTATCAATTCATAATATAATTATTCAGTTGATTACTATGACCATGTTTTTTTATTTTTATTTTTAGTGTATTATGATCATATTTAAAAGCAAGCAACAATGAAAAATCTTTCACATATTTATAAAGATCAATTTTGGGGCATTCTTAAATATAAGCATTTATAAAATATCATATTTGATTTTTTGGCACTACCAATTTTTTAATTAATGAGAAAAATATAAAAATGAATCTTTGATTTTTGTAGAAGACATTTTACTCTAGAAGTACATAAAAGTACCAATTTAGTCCTTAAATTATTTTAAAGAGGCCTAAAATAGAAATTCATGTGGATTATTTCAATATATATTAAAAGAGTATGATGATTAAATTGTCACGTTTATGAATGCTTGGAGTAAAATGATCTCGTATAAATAATCACGAGACTAAAAAGTTTTACTCTTAATATGTTATCGAGAAAATTTTTTCATTGTGCACGAATTTCGATTCATTTTGAACTAGAGACATTCTGAATTTCAATTTAATGTCATATAAGTCATAATTTTAACAAGTTTATAGCTACATTGAGCATTCTGAGAAGAGCAACACATTGATGTCAAAAAAATCTAATCCAAAGCCAAATGACGATGATCACGTACTTTTATTTCATCAATTGGGAGACAAATGATCTTAAAATTTGGCGCACTTACAATCAAATCAAGTGTCTTGATGAGAAGCATCAAATGAGCCCAAGGTCATTCACTTTCAAAGTCATTAAAGCACTTTAAAATTATCAAAATGTTTATCTAAAAAAATTATAAATATGCCCATATTTTTTACTCGAAGAGGAGAGTAAAAAAGAAGAAAGTGAGCTAACAACTAAAGTTTAATTCTTGAAGTCTCAGTGGTCGTCTCTAGTCATTTGTATTTGCTGTCAACCACTAGAGTTCACTGCCAACCACCAAATACTGTCATCAATCTCCACTAACAATAATTATTGTAGTCTTAACTACTCATATAAGGTTGTATTTGTGAGGTTATTTAATAGTTATAGCTTCAACATAATATTTTAATCCCATATTCCTTAATCTGGAGAGGAGCAAACATCTACACTTTCAATTTACTGAGGTGAAACTTTGTCGTATTTTTTTTTTCTTTTTTTAGTTTTTCATGTTAAAAAAATTGTTGTCTCCTGCATTTTTATTTAAACGTGAGTTGTGAAATTATAATTTGCTAAGGCTTAATATTTTTCTATCAGCATGAATTTTGTAGCATGCAAGTCTTAGCTAGATTATGATATACAATGAAAAGTTAAGCTAATCATAACATATTCTAATGCTGGTGGAAGCGTGAATTTAGTTTTTTTCGAGGGTTTTTAAAATTTTCATATGAAACTAAATTATTTTATATTTAAGTACATAATAATATTAAAGGAATTTCATAAATCACTTTTATTCAAATTTATATTATTCCATTTTTTATTCTTTTTTATTGTATTTTACATTATTTCATTTTTGTCTTTTTGTATTAATTTGTCATTTATTTCGGATATTAATATGCAAACACATCCCTTTTTTATATTATTATGTATCTATAAATATTTCGCAAGGCTCATTATGCAAATTGACTTTCATTTCAAATTTCTCGTCTCTTTAACACAAGACGTAATTTTTATATTTATATCTTTGAATCTAAATAAAGGGATCTATATATCTACCATATAATTCTCATGCATTTAATTAGTTAATGCTTACAAAAATTAATTTTAACTTCTATAATATTGAAATTCTTTTGCATCACATAAAAAATATGATTATTTTTTATTTTTTTAAAAAAAATTAAATACTCATTTTTATATATAGTAAAATATAAAATGTTAAAATTTATGTATTAGATGTATAAATACACAAGAATTGTTATATAAATCATTTGATTTTTTTTATAAAATTACATATATAATAATTAATTGTCAAAATCATATAAAATCAATGCATTAAAATATGAATTTTATTTAAAAAAAATCAAGTATTTTATATTTGATATATAAATACCTAAACAATATGTTATGCATGCCATTTCTTTTTTAAATATAGAACATATGAAAATATAATAATTCAATAAACCATTATTATGGATATATTATAGAAAGTAAAGTGCAAAGGACTCTCCACTGCCCAGAGAGCTGAGAGAAGAGGTAATTGGCAAGTTCCAACTTGAGTCTTCTCCGGCGAATAAAAACTACGATTGTCTCCCGATCGCCGGCAGCGGAGTGGATTCCGGTGAAATTCGTCTGAATCTGTTAGGGTTTCTCGGGAAGGTGCGGATTTTTTTTTCGATTCGGAGCTAGTGCGGCGGAAGTTTTAACGAATCGATTCTTTGTTGGAGGACATGGGCGGATCGCTGGTGGATCGCGCCACTAATGACGAGCTTATCGGCCCGGATTGGGCGATGAACATCGAGATCTGCGATATCTTAAATCGCGATCCCGGGTATGTGCTCATGAACTGATGAATCTGCTGCTTTTAGGCTTACTTTTGCATGTTTTCTGCGTTTGATCTTCATGATTTGCTTGTTTATGTTTCAGTCGTCTGAAATGTTTGTTTGTTTGGAGAAAAATTAGAGCTTTGAATTTTGCTGCTTGATTATATATGTACATGAACTGAATCCGTGTACAGTTAGTACGAATTAGGTATGCCGTACTGGACAAGATCGACGGTCTTCCTGTTTAATTTCTGTTCGCATGGCTATTCGAACGACCTTCTATTTAGATAACAGATATTTGTAATTTTAGATAACGGTTTTATCTGTAAAATGTAATTTGTTTAGTCAGTATTATCTTAATTATGTAATAATAACTACATTGATTAATAATGATTTTGTTATTTCTATTTGCAGTCATTCATCTAACTTTAAGAATGGTTGCTGGAACGTATTCAATGAATGGGATATATATTTTTTTGAACAGCAAACCAATAATTTTGATATTTAATGAATGTCCTAATTTGATGCCATCTAAATATTATATTATCTACAAGATAGAATAAATGACTTTAAAAAAGAAAGATCGAAATCAACTCTTATTTTTTCAGATTACATTATGTTAGATCAGGTTAATTAAGCTGTTAAGAGAGCTTGATGTCATGGACTAACTTTTTTCTAGTCACCCGTGCGGCTTTAATGCTCTTTTTTAGCACTAAATCAGCCTAATTTCCCTTACAATACTTGCACTTGTAGAAACAAAACACTCTAAGAAGAAGAATAGAGAGAAGTAATGAAGAAATGAACACTTCACTAAGAAAGAACAATTACAACACTTGAATGCTTGGAAGCTTGGATGCTTTCTTCGGTGGTGCTCCAAGGGAACACTCTAAATTACATTAGATTCTAGTTTCTAGAGAGTTCTGCACTCCTCTGTTATGTACATATATAGCCCTATAACTTGCTAGGTTATTCTTGAGTTTTCCTTGTAGCTTTTTCGTTTAGCATTCTCCGAAATGTGGTGGAATCTTTTAGAGTCCCTTGGATGCCTCTCTATGTTTTGGCATTTTCTAGAACCTTCCATCCCATGAGGGCCTTGTCAATTTCTAGAATATGGCAGGGCGTGACACTCTCCCCCACTTAAGCTCGCAATGCTTTCATTGTGACTTCTCCTTGGCACTCAGACTAGCTTCCTTTATTTGCTTTTGACAAACTTGGGTTTTTCTTTGGTCGTATGGGGGAGTGCTTTCATGCACTGAGACTTCATGGCTGATGAGTCAGTCTTTGAATCCAACCTAACTCGATGATCTTTCTCCGGTACTGGTGGTAGTTCTTTAAGAACACCCACCACTTCCCTTGGCAAGTCTTTTTTGGGTCTCCACCACTTCCCTTGCCAAGTGGCTCCTTTTATCTTGTGGAATGCTCTCCTTGAATTGAATGACTGATAACATGTTGTCTTATTGCTTGTTAGCCCTTATTGTTGTTACTAAGCAAACTTGGTTACCTTCCATTATGCACATGCTATTGACAATGAGCATTGAGAATGCTCTTGCTTGATCCAAGAAGTTCATCCCCAAAATAATTTTAAAATCATTTATTGGAATAACAAAGAAATCTAAGATATCTGACCACATTCCAATGCTAGTCTTTACTCCTCTGATTAATCCATTGATTGGCTTTAATGCAAAGATGCTACCTTGATGGAGCCTCCTTCTTTAATCATCTGCAGACCGCAGACCTAACCTCTTTGCTTCTTCGACAGAGATGAAGTTATGGGAAGCACCTATGTCCACCATTGCCCTTTTGGTTTTCCCGTCTATTAGCTTATCTACAAAGAGCAACCCTTACGCTTGGAGTTTTGTTGGAGCTTGCATCCCATTCATCGGTTGTATGGCCCCCACCTGTGCTTCCATATCGCTTACCTCTTCCTCTTGATGACTTGCAATGAGAGAGTTCAAAACCTTCTTTTGAGGACAGTTCCTCGCCCAATGAGGTCCTCCACAAAGGAAGCATTTATGTGATTTGGTTTTGTCATTCTTAGGCTTCCGTTTTTGTCTTTCGCCTTGGATGAAGTCGATTCGTGGTGGGTCTTTTCCTTATGTTGATTCTTTTCTTCCCCCTCTTTGACATGGATACCCCTCTTATCTTTTGGTTTTGTAGACTTTTTTGTATAGTTGACCATGCTTTCTGCAACGACGATGACAGTTCGAGATCTTGTGCTTCACGCCTTCTAAGCTCAATCTTCACCCATTATTGGAGTCCATCCATGAAGTTGAACAGAACATCATTGTCTGACATTTTAGGGATTTCAAACACCAAATTAGTAAACTCCTTAATATATTCTCGAATCGATCCCATTTGCTTGAGTCTTCGCAATCGGGCTCTAGCCTCATCCTCCGCATTCTCGGGATAAAACTATCTCTTTAACTCTCTTTTGAAGTCATCAAAAGGAGATATGGTGCATATACCTTTCTTAATATCTCCTCGCCTTCTTCTTCACCATAACTTAGCGATGTCTGAGAGATAAAAAGTTGCAAATTGTATTCTTGTCTCTTCATTCGTAATCCCCTTCGCTTCAAAGTATTGCTTAAGTTCCCATAGGAAATTGTTCACTTCGTTTGCGTTACGAACTCCTACAAAACTCTTTGATTTTGGAACTTTAATTCTCTTAGCTTTAAGGATCTGATGGTTGGTGGATGTCCCTAGTGTCCTCTTGCATAGCGAGATGCCTCAACGCATCACCTCCAAGCTAGTACGTACGCCGCTCATCTCGTCTTCATTGGCTCTTCGTACTTTCTGGAGATTCCCCATTAAATCCTCCTGCATCTTAGCCCCTTGATCCCATAAGGATTTCTCTAGTTGGAGCATCATACCTCTGATCGTTGAATATATTGTGATGTCTTCTTCTTCGAGTCCATCAACCTTTTTGCCAAAATCCTCTAACTTGGCCTCCATGCAATTCATTGCCTCCTCAACCCGAGCAAAACGCGAATCAAAGCCGTGCAAGATCTCCTTGGATCTCTCATGTGGTTTGGATTTGGCTGGATCTTGTTGCTTCTGACGACTTTGTCCCTATTGAGAAGATTCCACATTAGTGGCTTCGGACTCCATTACATGCTCTTTAATGCTCTTTGCCATACCTTCGAACTGAGGTTCTGATACCAATTGTAACGGATTAACTTTTCCCAAGTTACCAGCGCGACGTTAGCGTTCTTCTTTGCACTAAATCAGTCTAATATCCCTCACAACACTTGGACTTGTAAGCACAAAACACTCTAAGAAAAAAAAAGAGAGAAATATTGGAGAAGAGAACAATTCACTAAGAGAGAACAATTACAACACTTAAATGCTTGGAAGCTTAGATGCTTTCTTTCGTGGTTACAAATGAGGGGAGGGGCTCAAGCCCAAAGGAACATTCTAGAATATATTAGATTAATCTAGTTTTTAGAGAGTTTACACTCCTCTTTTATGTACATACATAGTCGTAGAAATTTCTAGGTTACTCTTGAGTTTTTCTTGGAGCTTTTTCGTTTAGCATTCTCTGGAATGTGATGAAAATTTTTAGAGTCTCATGGATGCCTCTTTATATTTTAGCCTCTCTAGAACCTTCCATCTCACGAGGATCTTGCCAATTTCTAGAATATGGCGAAGCGTGACATTGAGCTACGCTCAAAAAGTTTTCGTTGTAAACTAACTTGAACCACTTATAAGATGGAACTCGCCAAGCATAAAGTCACCAAAAACTTCATATTGCTTATAAGCGAAGCTTGGCAAGTTATCCAAACAATAACTCAATCTCGATGTTCTTCGCGCAATTGGGGCCAATAAGCTCATCATTACTGACATGGTTCACCAGCGATCCGTCCATGTTCACTGACAAAGAATCGATTTGGTAAAACTTTCGCCACCCTAGCGCCGAATCAGGAAAACATCCACATCTTCTAGAGAAACCCTAACAGATTCAGGCGATTCTCACCGAAATCCACCCCGCTTTCGGCGATCGGGAAAAAAACTTAGTTTTATTCACCAGAGAAGACTCAAGTTGAACTTGCGTATTACCTCCTCTCTCACTTCTGTGGGAAGTGGAGAGTTCTTTGCACTTTACTTTCTAGAATACATACATAAAAATGAATTTTTGAATCATTATATATTTATATGTCCGATATTTAAAAAAGTTAGCCATTCAACTCTTACGAGGGACTTGTAGTTTAACTTACTCGCTATATGGCTAGCTACAAAAGTCAATTTATGTGTTTTTGTGTTCTCATTATGTAACCCATTTTGTAACATTGATCTTGATTTTAACCAATAAACAGGGTCCGTTAATTGACTGCAGGCATAATGCAATCTCTATCCTGAACCTGAAATTTTGTTACATTGATGTCTTACTTTAAATCTCTCTAGATTCTCTTCAAAATTTCTTTTTTTCCTTGAATTATCTTTGTAACTGGGTTCCACTGGCTACTCTCTATAAAAGGTTTCAATTGGGACTCTTAGATCAATTCGTTAAGTAGATAGCCTTTCTTTCTCTTTTCTTTTGCCCTTGCCCTTTGGGTTTGTTCAAATCTTTAGTAAGGACTGGACATGTTTTTAAGGATAGAGATGGATCTAAAAATACTATTAAACTAAAATCCTGACATTTGATTGATAACATTTAAACAATACTTTTCTATAGAAAGTGTGTTTGTGTAATAACATCGGACCAAAAAGACCCTTTAGAACTGTTTGAAGACTAAGAAAACGTTATACTTGTTGAAGCTGGTGATCACTTCTACTATTTGCATGTTGTAACTAAAGCATAAGGTATTATATTTAGTTTGCTTTTGGATTGTACAAAAATTGCTGTTGTTGTGATTGGTGTAAGATCTTGGTTTGAAATTTAGTGTTTGGAAGAAAAAAAAATACAATTTTGGCTGTTGTTTTACGTAACATCTTTTTTAACTCTAATCATGTGTATGTGTGCCATTTGGTTTGGTTTTCTTGTTCTTCAAATATCATATGATGCTATTGAAAGTCCCCGAGATAAGATTTCAACTTGAAAAAAATGCAGCCTGAAAACTAGGATATGCAGAAAATAGTAAGGTCCCATGTCAATTCTTTTTCCTCGAGGAATTTGCTTAAATAAAGAATAATTAATTTGATGGATTATCAGGTAAAAATTTTAAATTAGCATCAGTTTACTAATTTTAGCACAAGATAGAGTTTTACAATGATGGTTTCTTTGTCAATTCCATGTTCTACCTCTAAAATAATGTAAATTGATGCTATAAATGTGAACTTTGAACATCTCACAAGAATTTTACTTCTTGCTGCTATCTCAAATAGTTTGTTTAGATCCCTCTTGTCATTTTTTTAACGTCCATTAGCCATGTTGATTTAATCCATGGATAATTTTTAATTAGAAGCAACAAAATACTTCATCACAATCAGTTTGGTTGTAATTCCATATTTCCTTAATTTTTTTTATCAAACTTTTCAATATGCTATATTTGGCCATAGTTCTTTCATTCCTGTGAATTTATGGCCCTTACCTATTTGGCTTCGTGCCAATCCATGCAAGAAAGTTATTTCTAAGGCATTTTTCAATGTTTCCTGTTAGGCGCGATTATATTCTTTTTACCTTGAAGCACTATTTTTTCTCCTTTCCATTTTTCTCTCAACCTTTTTTAGTTTTAGGTTTCATTTAGATAATTATTCTTTTAGGTAGCATAGCAGATGTATTCAACTTGGGATACATATATTTTCTTTGAGGTGAGTGCTCGAACCCGGCCCCTTGGGATTCTTCACTTTGTTTAATCCAATATGCTATGTGGTCAAGCAGTCATGGGTATCTTCTTTTTTGGACTTTAATTATTGCTGACTAAAACTTACAAGCGCACCATGCTATGGCTGCCCCATGCCCAGCCCTTCCAGCCCCTACTGCCCTAACTGAAGTTGTATGAATAAAAACATATAGCATTAGATTTCTTTTCTCTGCCATACCCACTCTCCCCCCCTCCCTTCCTCTTTCTCTTTCTCTCTTATTTTCTCTCCGTATGTATACAAAGTTGCCTATTGATTATTGTTAGTAGGAATTTTTCCCATTCCCTATTCTAGTTTATTTTGTGCAAAATATACATCTAGTCACTTTCCCAAGATTCATTAAAAATGATATGGTGGTATATGAGTTTTAAAATAATATGGTTTTATGATTTATGTTAATCAATCTTACCAGGAAGTTTACTAACTTTTTCTGTGTTAGTATCTCTTCATTCTTTCTCAATCTCTCTTATCTCCCTCATCCACTCCCTCTCCAAATTTTTACCAGATGATACGTTACTTTATGGTGTTTAAAATAATATGATTTTATAGAATTTATTGATTATGCTTTCTAGGAATGTTCCTAGTTTACATTTCATTTAATTTTATACAAATTATAGGTATAACATATTTAGAAGCTGTCCTCCAGTATGCATGTTCTTTTAAAAGAGAGAGTTGTGGTTCTAAAGATAAACAATGCTTGCTATTTTAATAGTTGTCCTTTCAATTAAACTTGTTCAGAGCCTTTGCTAATGAATGACTTAGAAGTGGAATATATCTTATTCTATATTGTTGCTTAAATTGAATAATGTTTATGTGCATACCATTACAGTTATTTTTCAAGAGATGCTGCCGCGGTAAGTTTTTCCCGTCATTGCTTGTGTTCTGTCAAATATTGGCCAGAATGATGATGCCTTGACAAGCGTTTTTAAAACTACATAAAATTTTGTTTTTATGCTTTGCTCATATTGTAGAACAAATGCAATGGTATTCCTCTTCAATTTAGGAGTCTTCGTGATACACACACATTAATGTTTAAAAAGGCAAAATTGAGAACCGAAATAATTTTTCTTAGCGTGGCAAGGTGCAAGTCTAGAATCAGATGAATTAAATACTTTATAAAATTAAACATCATTCATAAATATGACAACCCAACAATATATTTATTTTATTCATCTTTACAAGGACATAAAAAACAAATCATATTCTTGAATGTTAATATAAATTAAAAGTTTGAAACAATATTTAAACTTTAAAGTATTTATTTAAAATTTAAATATGAAATTAGGCTAAGGTGAATTAATGAATGAGGTGATATTATGGTTCATAGGAAGATAAATAACTTATGTATTCAAGAAATTAAATGGGTTAGAGATAAGGCTAAGGAGAGTGATAGCTTAGGGTTTAAACTTTGGTATTCAAGTAGCAGTTGCTAGAAATGGTGTAGGTATAGATAAGAGTTTGAAATATAATGCTGTAAAAATTAATAGATTTGGAGATAGAGTTATTGTTTCTAAGATTGTGTTGATACTAAGATTTCTAATGCTATAAGTGCTTATGTTCCTAAAGTAGGTTTAGATATATGTTCCAAAGAAAAAATTTTGAATGACCTAGAATAATTAATACAAATGATGCCTCTTGAATAAATAATTTTTATTGGAGGAGATTTAAATGGACATGTTCGTATGGTGGTAGAAGATTTTAGAAATATCCATGGTGGTTATGGTTTTGGAGTGATTAATGAAGAAGACAAAACCATATTAGATTTTGCTTAAGCGTATGATTTTGTTATTGTTAATACTTTATTTAAGAAAAGAAACGAGCATATTATTACTTATATGAATGAATCTAATAAAACATAAATTGATTATTTTCTTATGAGAAAAAGAGATCGTCGAGAATGTAAAAATTGTAAGGTCATTTCGAGTAAAAATTTAAGTACTCAACATCGATTATTAATTATGAATTTTAAAATGAAGAGCTGTAAGTTAAAAAATACTAGGAATCATTGTCATAGAATTAGATGAGAGCATTCAAAATGCACAAATAAAATTATTTTTTTAAGTAAACTTCAAGATTTTAAAATTTGGGATGTTCATGAAAAAAACAAATTCTATATGAGATAAATTAACAAACACTATTAAACAAGCGAAAAGAGATATATTTGAAGAATCAAAATGAAAAATTTTTATAAACAAAAATAGTTGGTGGTGGAATAATAATGTGCAAGAAAAGATAAAATATAAGAAATTGTGTTATAAAATTTTGTTTAAACATAAATGTTTAGAAAATTGAGAAAAATATAAGGTGGTCTGTAGGGAGTCTAAGAGAATAATTTATAATGCTGGAAATTTTGTTTTTAGTGATCTTTATAATAAACTTGATACTAAAGAGAATGAAAAATATATATATAAACTAACCAAACAAAGAAAAAATAAAAGAAAAAATTTAACAAATTTAACTCAAGTAAAGTGTATTAAAGATGAAGATAAAAAAGTGTTTTTTTAGAAGAAGATATTCAACATAGATAATTGAGTTATTTTGATAAACTTTTCAATAAAGTTTCTGAAAATATGATCGATCTTAGTGATCTTAATATCGTTGATAATAACAAAATGTTTTATTTTTACTGTCACATTAGTAAAAAAAAAATTGGGGGTGGTTTTAAAGAGAACAAATGGTGGAAAATCAACAGTATCTGATGATATTCTAATTAAAGTGTGGAAATATTTAGATATTTATGAATTTCTTGGCTTAATAAAATCTTTAATATTATTTTAAAATGTAAAAAGATGCCTAAAGAGGGGAGTAAGTATTTTGGTCCCCATTTTTAAGAATAAAGGTGATGCACAAGAGTGTGCAATATTTAGAGGAATTAAGTTGATGAGTCATACTTTAAAATTATGCGAAAGGGTAATTGAACAAATGTTATAAAGATTTCTCATAATTAGTTTGGATTTATGTCTGACAAGTCTATTATGGAAGCTATACATTTATTGAGAGGTTTGATGGAGAAGTACAAAAAGAATAAGAATGATCTACATATGATTTTTATTGATTTAGAAAAACTTATGATAAGGTTCCAAAAGAAGTTCTTTGGAGAGTTCTAGAAGACATGTGTTGATATGACTTATATTCAAGTCATTAAAGATATGCATGCTAAAGATGTTACTTGTGCTCGAACGGAAGATTAACCAAATATTTTCCTTTCTCAGTTCAAATTACATCAGGGATAAACTTTAAGCCCATATATTTTTTCTTTAGTTATGGATGCTCTTATTGGACATTTACTCGAGGATGTTCCTTGGTGTATGTTTTTCGTTGATGATATCCTTCTTGTGGGTTAGACTAAAGAAAGAGTTCAGGATAAACTTGAATTATGGAGGTCTAGGCCTTTATTTGAATATAACTAAAATTGAATACATGGAATGTAATTTTAGTGGTAGTAGCTCTAGTGGAAGGGTTGTAACAATGGGTGATCAAATCATTAAAAGGTGTGAACGTTTTAGATATCTCGGGTCTATTGTTCAAAGTGATGGTGATATAGATGGGGGTGTTATTAATAGAATTCAAGTTGGTTGGTTGAAGTGGAGGAATGCTTCGGGCCTATTGTGTGATAGAAAAATACCCGCTTAAATTGAAAGAAAAATTTTATAAGATGGTGGTGAGACCTATAATGCTCTATGTCACAAAATGTTGACTTTTAAAAGAAAAGCATAAAACAAATTTAAGTGTTGCTAAGTTGAGAATGCTTATGTGGATGAGTGGCTTGACACTTGGAGACAAAATGCAAAATGAATATATCTGTGATAGGGTTGGTGTATCTCCGGTGGAGGAAAAACTTAGAGAGAGTCATCTTAAATAGTTTGTTCACATTAAACGTTGACCATCTAATGATCTAGTTAGGAAAGTAGATGGTTTAGCTTCGACTGATGTTTAGAAAGACAGATGTAGACCTAAAAAGACTTAGGCATATTGTATACAAATGATCTTAATCTATTAGAATTACATGAAAATATGACACTTAATAAAACACAATGGAGAAAAAAGATTCACTAGCCGACCTCATTTAGTGGGATAAAGGCTTTTTATTGTTGTTGTTGTATTTAAAATTTAAATATGCCATAAGAATTGGGATTTATAATGGTCTCATCATCATTTTTTTTTTCCGAAAGAATCATCATAATGTGATATTTCTATCTTCTTCGAATCTGTGTTATCATTATCTTCAAAATTTAATTCAATTACCACAAATTTCAGTTCTTTTATCTTATTCTTTATGTCTATTAACATTGAATTCAATATAATTTTAAATTAAATGACATATTAGTAACATAACTAACTAATCAAATATAATTAAATTATTTTTTTGATTTTTTGAAGCTACAACCCCACTTTGCTTCATTTTTTTTTTAAATGATTGTGGAGTAGAGGATGCTCTAAATCTAATAGCCTGTTGGTTCCTTTCAATGTTAGCATTGATATCTTCATTCTAATCATTATGAAAGGTTATTCCTTCATCTTTATATTTAGATTCTACCTTATTTTTTTTGGCGTTATTCATTTATCATCAGATCGTTAACAACCAAAGGATATATTCCATCACCATCATTTCTTTGTTTTTTCTAATTTCATCTGTCTACCTTTTAATTTTTTTTATAAAAAAATAACCTAAACTAATTTGTTCATTCGATTTGTACTTAATCATTTTATTCTAAGTATTCTTTAGTTGTGCTTACATGCGGAAGTTGAACAAGCAAGACTTCGAATTTTTACAACAAATGCTTTGAGTTCAAACATGACATCTCCAAATTGTACTCACTAACATTTTAGAAAAAAATAAATAAAATTAGTAACAGATCTTAAAGGTGGAAAGCATGGATATAAATCATGAACTCATATATTTAAATTTATGGCTAAATCAAATTTATGGAGTGAGCATGTTTGAACTACGCTAAATAAAAAAGATTCTATTTTTCAAATGAAAATTCTTGAATTGATTCTTTACTTTAAGATAGTTAACTTTTGAGATAATTTTATTCATGCATGCATATAAAAAGTCTTAATCTTTTTATTCATGTGGAATTACTTATCATAGTAAAATTGGGGATTCAAATTATATGCAACAACCTACAGATATTGATGTAGTTGGTTGTCTACTTTTTCATCAATGATTTCCCATATTTTTTATAAGCTGTTTATTATCATAAATCTCATGTTGTTTCTTCTTTTGTTTTGTTCATAGTTTCGTAAATAAATCTTATAGTTAGAGCCCTATCATAATCAACCATTTGTAATACCTTCAATAAATGCCAATAGTCTTTAGAGCATAATTAATACTAATTAAATATGAATAATTTTTCAGAATAATTTTCTTCATTTGCTTTCATTATGATTTTCTTGCCCATTCTTTATAAAGCAAATATGTCCTCTAAAGGTTATTTTAGGTCCTGAAATCTTTTTAAGGTCAAATAAATCATGACATTTCGTATAACCGTTGGTCGAATAAATTATATATCTGTAAATTTTCTTATTACTTAATACTTAATGTCACGACCTGGTCTGATAGCTTGAAATTAATTAAGTCGAACTGTGGTCGGAAGGTATTAACATTTAAATAAATGCCCTCGGATTGATAACTTTTAATTTGTAAAAGAGTCACTAATAATCCACTACACATAAAATTGAAACATAAAAAAATAGTAATAATTTGTAAACATCTCAAGCCAACATGTAAAATTTCTCTACACAGAAGTAAACAATAAGAAGAAATTACAATCACAACATAAACTAATATTTATTGGTTGCAGCCCTCTTCTTGTAAATCAAGTTTCTCCTACCAGATATATCAATATATAACTTTTCTTTTCTTGAAAGAGACAATTAAATTCAACAGTAAGTTCGACTTAGTGAACAATTATAATCTTAATATTCATTAAATTATTATGTTAATACTATGCATGAATGACAAAAAAAATCTAGTTCATTACTTTATAAAATTTTAAACTTTGATTTTAGATTTATGCTTTCCCATGTCAATCTAAATATTTAATTTTTTATTCTCTTTAAGAGTCATAATAAGACTATAATCATATCCAACGGTATCCTAAAAAATATACCTTAATACACCACAAAAAATATACCCGAATGTACCCTCAGAAATTTGCATCCGAAGGTATACCTATATCATTTCATTTATCGTGCATGGGTACATTACATCCCCTGCAAGTTCCATCTGGGGCAATCCTATTTGACATGAACTGTTACTTTTAATTTTCCTTAGATTATTTTCTTTTAAAGACATTAAACAATCATTTTCCTTTTTACTCATTCATTTCCTTTAATTCTTAAACTTGCAAAATACATACAATCATAAAAATGATTCTCTAAAATATTAAAGAAATTTTTTATTTAATAAATATTAAATTTAATACATATAAGAAAATGATCACTTTTCTTTCTTGATGTGACAATTCTTTTTAATTTTTAAATTTTTTGGAGCTAAAGTTCTACAGTATTTGACAATATAGAATCTGATTTTATTATTTGTTACATACATTTATCATTCCATTTATTTTAAAAACTAATAAACCTTAAATATAATTTTTTTTCTTCTTTTGATATTGTTCACAGTTCGTATCTCTAAGTCTTACAGAGCAAAACTCGATTTCTTGATATATATCATTAATTAATAGAATTCATTAATACCATTTGACAAATTTTAAATTGAAGAATAATTTATTAATTCATTAATAACCATAAAACAATTTAAATATAGTTCAATTTACTATTTAACCTAAATAAAACTCATTTACATATTTACTTGGATCGATCTTCCTTAGCTTGTACACGTCACCAATTTCTCTTTCCAAGCCGAAATCTCTATATTAGGATCCTGATTCAATTTGACATTGCCCTGAACACTCTCACACACAATATATATATATATATATATATATATATATATATATATCAATATATATATATATATATATATATATAATGTCCAAGGGCTAATTTTATTGAAATTGAAAATGTACATAAAGGTTGTATGAGAGGACCTAATAAAAGGTGTCCTACCCATACGATACATCAGACACTAGCATCCTAAAAGGATGAAACAATGATAAAACACAAAAAAAAACAAAGCTTGCAGGAAATAAGCTGCTAGGGACGAGCCAACTTGGTCCTGCCTCTGCCTCTGGTTCTAGAAGCGGAGCCAGCTAACAAATTGCTGAGTGTCGTGTCATTACCCGAAGTTACTTAAGTATCATCCATTAAGTTTCCAAGCTGAGGTGTGCCTCCATTCTTTTTTTTTTCTTTCTAGATGTGCATACTGCCATTCCTTATCCGAAGACAGGCTCATTTGATCAGTCTGGTCAACAGATTGTCAGACATGTAGAAGAGGATGAGCCCCCAGCTCCTGACTAACAGTAACAACATTCTCATTCTAAAGAGATGGTAAACATGTCTCCTCGACACCTGATTCTTCATGAGAATGTGGAGCTACGATACTATCTTGATTATCAGACCGAAGATTATCCTTTGGAGGTAAGGATCTTGCAGTATTGTTTTCAACAATGATAGAGACTGTAGAATGCTCAAGTAAACCATCTGTCAATACATCAGTCGGACGAACAAAAACAGTATTATCTCCGGTAGTGGGAGGGAGAGGTGGCATTGTGTCAACCAGTGTTTCAATAGTCTTTGGAATGCACTCGGGAGTGGAAGAAGGATGGGTATGAAGCGAGACAGATCCAGTAGCATTTTTACTTGGAGGTTTTAGATTGGGATGCAACTGATAACATTGAGAAAGAGAGTGTCCAAACTTACGACAGTGGGTGCAATAAACATGTATCTGTTCAAGTTCTGCTTGCTGCCAAAATCTCTGATGCTGTGTGTCAATCCATATCTCTCTCGGAAAAGGTAAAGTAATATCCCGTTCTATCAAATTTCTGGCTTCAGAAGGCCGAGTCAGATTCACTGTAGGCGTATTAGTTTTGAGAGGTTTACCATATACCATCGCTAAAGCGAAGAGGAGCTCTTGATTGTAAAGGTGGACCTTCAAACCTGGGAAGCATAGCTACATGAATGGTAGGAGGTTCAGTACGAGGGTCAAAATTCACCATCCATTTTAAAACCTTCATCACCTGGTTATCTATTCGAAGGAGTTTTCTCGCAAATAAAGTTACGTAGTCTTCATCATTTGATAACTGAATGAGAATGTATCGACCATCCAATTTGCAAATCTTCAAACCCTCTTTCAGCTTTATTTGCTCAAAATCCTTTTGAATTAGCTAAAATTTAGGGTTTCCATAAAGAAACTTACCTACTAAGAACAATTGATAGGGCGCAGCTAAGGTGGAGATCTCAACCTCTGTGAGAAAGATTGCAGGTTTACCGTTTTTACGGGATATTTTTTTGATAAATCCGGTTTCAACGCCAGGAGCAAAAGTGTCGTGGTAACGTTGCAGAAACATATTCGAAAGAGAGGCGGGAGCGGGGTTATCACCGGCGAGTGCGACGACGTAGAAAAGAACCCCTGAGACCATCACTTTGGCCGGTGTCAATCACTCTGTGAGGAAATATCGCAAAAGAGGGGCGAGAGCGGCAGACGAGAACGCTTTGAGCAGAGCAGCAGCTCTGCCGCCAGACCGAGACAACGCGAGGACTGCGAAGGAGGCGTCGTGGACAGACGAGGACGTCGTGGACAGACGAGGACGTCGTCTGGAAAGAATTGCGAAACTCGAGTCTGCCTCGTTGTCTGGAAGAAGATGTGATTCTACCGCCAGAAAGCACAGCGCGACGACACGAGCACCAACGTCGACGAAGACGAATCAGGGAAATAGAAACGCGAGAGAGATCCGTGTGGCAGATGGGAGATTCGTGTAGCAGAAAGCTAGGGTTCGCCATGAGGTGAAACCCTAGCAGAGGGGAACGACGACATCCGTATGATATATATATATATATATATATATATATATATATATATATATATATATATATATATATATATATATATATATATATATATATATATATATANATATATATATATATATATATATATATATATATATATATATATATATATATATATATATATATATATATATATATATAGCTATACTAAATTATAACTTAATTATATCTTTTTAGAAGTTTTCGGTCCTATACCCTAAGCTCATGCACGCGAGCTCCTCTTACTCTCTTTCGGTCTTGGTTCAACCAAAAGCAAGCACACACAGAGACCTCGACTCTTTGTCCTCCTCTTCTTTGATCTCAACACAACCCAACAAAGCATACCGCAATGACGTTGGTTTCTCCTCAGGGTAGGGTTTGACATCGAATCATGTAAGAGGCACTCATTACTCCTTCGGCTTCCTCACTTGCACACACGAGGTTTACGTTGAATTTCATGCTTTTTTTCCGCTCGATAGAGTCCACACGTCCTCCTGTGACTTCTTTCTTTCTTAATCTTTCTTTGCTCAACTACGACACGACAGAGATTTCCCTTTCGATCTCTTTGTTCTCCTCCCTCTCGTTTTTTCTTTCTCCTTCTGTATTCGTTAAGTGGGTCGAATGAGAAGCAATAGGTAGAGGTGTACGATTTAATCCGTACGAAGAGGCGTGTCTTTCCAAACCGACGCCCATATTATTTTTATTTATTAATTAAAAGTCACTTATTGCACCCAATTAATAAATTTATTTATTATTTTTGCTTTAAGTAAACCAAATTTATTTTATGGCAATTGTATCAACTTCTCAAGCATTAAACATGGAGTTCAATAAAGATGCTTCCTTTTATCCATTAACATCATTCCCGCAGCCTTATTGACACTTGTATTTTATATAATAATTTCAACAACTAAGTTTTCCCCAACTTCTTCAACAACCTCATCAAACATTTAAATATAGTTGTGCATCTTTCACAACAGCTGACACATCAACAAATTTCATAAATACTGTCCCATAAGAGTGGAACAACCTCATCAAACATTTAAATATAGTTATGCATCTTTTACAAAAGCTGACACATCAACAAATTTCATAAATATTATCCCATAAGGGTGGTTAATAAAAAAAAAATTATAATACATTACTTAATATACGACCAACAATCTACATTTTTTGTTACTCTTTTTAAGACATTCAACACATTTCTGCTCGACTTCATCTAACACTTTCTCACATGCTTCAACATTTTAAAGTGATTTTTAAGTTTCTTATCACCGCCAATATTTGCCATTCTTAAAATTTATATTTTAAGTAAACATATCCTTTTTTTTGCATCTTCTCTTGGCATTTCAAATTGAGTGCTATATTTTCAAGCTGAATTTTTTCTTCTTGTGCCACCACTCATTGTAATAAAAAAGTAATAATAATATCATTTCATAAAAATATAATGAAAATTGTATAACATTTATCGGGTAGGAAAGTTCATATATAAGAAAAAAATTACAAATGAAATAATTGTGAATGAAATGTGTGAAACTCCTGTAATTAGATCCATACCTCATGGCTCATGGTAGACCTTATTAGCATTGTTATTTCTAGCATATGCACAAAGCTCATGGCTCATGCTATACCTTATTAGCATAGTTATATCTAGCATATGCACAAAGCTTTAATCAAAATTCATGTTAAGCGTAGAACAAGACTCTTTGATTAACTCTATTAAAAAATTAAAAGTAAAGAGAACAAATGAAAATAATAAGCATAATTATTTTTTAATGTGGACTATCTTAGATGTCTCTCATTATATCAAATTAGCATTACAATTTCTCCAATAAATTTATTATGAATCTACATTTGCATTACAACTTCTACCTTTTTTTTTAAGCTTAAGCAAGTTTCTACGATTAAATTTTAATGCTTGCTATTTGCTACTTGCTACTAAATATTAAGTAATTAAATGCACATGACAAGCATATTTCAGGTCATGTAAAGCATTTAAACATAGTGGCACCCACCCTTCTAAACAACCCATAAAGTGGTCATACTCAATTGATTATTTGGATAAATTTGAGAAATTTGCTTATAAACATAATTAAAATTAATCTGCAAATTACTAAAACTCTAACAACCACCACCACAAAGGTGAATGGAAATTACTCCTAAAACATAAACCAAAATATATAGAGATAATCATGGCACAAGATAATACAAACCTATTTTCATATGACCAATTGATGTAAGAATTTTCTTAAACAAAATAATCTAGAAAAAAATATTATACAAAATAAATTATTAAGAAGTTATTATCTACACGGTAAACCTAAAAAACTAAATTTATATTTTAGCATCAAACCTTGGCAAGATCATGGTGAAGAAGAGCAAGCGATGTAGAAGAGGAAAACTCGATTGATAGATAAATGATCAATAGATTGATAGATCGATCGATCGATAGGAACTAGATTCAAAATCTAATATGATACATTGTCGATTGGATATACTATAGCAATGAAAGAAATCTCTTAAGTTTTCTAATCAATTAATAAAAATCTAGATTATTGTCTCCCATTAAATGTAAAAATATCATCATTAAATTTTTTGTGAAGAATAGTAAGCATCAACATAATGCTATTATTTAAGATGACAATTCCCATGGGACAATCCTTTAGCGGCAGCCATAGTTTTTTATGTTTCAATTTTTAACCCATGTGTAGGTTATTAATGAACACTGACTCCTAATATGTTGCATTGTTGTTGGATATATGATATCAATGAAAGAAATGTTCGAAGCTTTCAAATCAATTAGTCGAATTTTAGATTATTGTCTTCCATTAAATGTGAAAATATCATCATGAAATTTTTTGTGAACAAAAGAGTAAGCATTAATATAACACTAATATTTAAGTTGATGATTGCACTGGGACCATCTTTTAGAGGGAGCCATAGTGTTGTTATGATTTTATAAATTAATATTCTAGAAATACCAAGAGGAACATAGCATTAAAGAAATTGTAGTTGCATTCTCAATTTAAATTTGACTAGCAATCAAATTACCTCATGCAAAGGTAAAGAATATAACTAGACAAACATGAAAGAAGCAACGTGAACATTGTGAAGTAACGGATTTGTCAGTTAAATTAGAGGGAATCATTCTTTTCCATTTTAATTTGAAGCACACAACACCCAATAGGATGGTACTCTCTCTCACTTAGGATTAGATGTTTGTATGGTTTGCATGGAACTCTTCCTTGGGTTTATAAGCTCTCAAACTGAAATTGTTAGATAACGTAAATGAACAAAATTCAGAGTAGGTCCAATACTAACTTAAGGATCTGATAAACCTCAGGTTATACATCATGTGTTTTAGACAAGAAAATTGTAAACAAGTGTGACACGGGGACTCGGCGCTGAACCGGTTCAACCCGGTTCAGCAAGGAATAGAGGCTGAACCGGCCCCTTCCTCACTCTTTTCATTAGGCGGGAATTTTCCCCTATTCTTTTCTATTTTCCTGCCTATATGTCTGTTATACATATGAGTACTTGCTGTCCTATGTTTTTAATTTAGGTTATTTTCTGTTTTCAGTTTGTAAGGATAGCCGCCGGCTTTCGGTTTTCTCCATGAGGGCTGTATCCGACAGTTAGGGTGGTGCTCTGGCTATATCCCTTTGCCAAAGTGGTGATTTCTCTTCCCTAACTCCCTAACCCACAACCTTCCTCTTAGCTGCTGCTCAATTGAAGCCCCCTTATTTCCCATTACTACTTATCGTGGTTTCCCACTCTTTCGCTAGTTACCGGGATTTCCTCCTGTCCCGTGAAACCCAGCCAACCACTGTTTCCCAGCTGTAATTCCAAACCTGCTGCTGTCCTTTGTCCTGCCATTGAATACATCCCAGCCGCAGCCCTTCCTCTCCACTCCCGTGGCAGCCTGTCACCCGTATCCCCGGCCGCGTCACATCCAGCAACTGCCTCCCTGAAGACCTTCCTTTACTGCAGTTCCTCTCCCGTCATCTCCCATCCCAGTCACAAGCCTCTGGCCATAACTTACAGTTGTCGGTTTCCCAAACTGCCATCTGCATTTGCCCCCTCTCCCCCTCCACACGTGGTCGTGACCTGCTCTAGCCCTTCCTCTCACCACCTGTTTTCAGCCCCTCTTCCTTCCAATCAACCACCAACCTCCCTTCCCCAGATTTTCCAGCTTATTATCAGACCACAGGCCTGCTTATTGCGGGCTGCCGTCAACCCTTCCTACCACCTTTCAACTCCTGCTTCTGCATTCCAGGCACTTAGCCCACAATATCTTCCTTGCCCTAGAGGATTATATGTGTTGTTTGTCATTTATTTCCCGTTTGAGGAGTTTTCGTCGTAACCGATTTCAATTTCAGCAATAATATTACTATTTCTATTTGTGGTTTGGGCTTTCTACGGTATCAAAGTGTTAATGTCTTCCTGATCTTGTGTAGATTGGGGCAACACCATGAAGTCAAAAATTTGTTTTCAGTAGGGAAATTAGTGAAAAATATCAACAAAAGTAGACTTATATGGTTAGAAATTGATTGTTTTTGTCTAGATTTGTGACTCTGTGACCAGTTGCATGATTAGTGTTTTGTTTTAATTTCTATCAAATCAAGAGAAATGATTCATGAATTAATTGGTTTTCATTCCTTTATGTGGCTAATGGTAGCATCGGTAGATTGAATTATTATTTCAGTGGATATCACGTGCATTAGGATAACTGCTTAAGATATTTACGAATTCAAAGTCTTAGATTTGAATATTCAATTAGAGGATGAGCTTGGAGATATTTGTGGAAGAATTTTGGGAAAGGTTTTATGGATTTGAATGAAATGTGAAAGTTAAATTTAATTTTAGATTTGGATGGCTCTATTGAGATCTATAGGATATGATTGAGAGATTTTAGGAATTATGGTGGAAAAGCTAGGAATGAGGGAATGGGGTTGTTGGGGTGAAAATATGATTGGAAATTGTGTGTTTTTAAAGCTAGCCCCTCCCCCTTAGGAAAGAGAAAGCACTGTGATTAAAGAATGCACAAGTGAAGGAATAAAATACAAAAATTTAATGGTGTGCAAACTGCGAGAAATTACTAAAATTAACTAAAAAAATAGTAGAATTTTTTTACTTTGATATCATACAATAAGGCGACAATGTAGAGTGGACTTAATAGATCTTAGAAGTATTTTTTTGTGGTTATGAGGATGCAAGAAAGCTAGAAAGATAGTAAAAATAGAAAAATTATCCTTGAAAATGCTTTTGATTATCTCAGACTTGCTGGGGGGAATGGTGATATCTCATAGATTTTGGAGGAAGCATAGGATTTCATCAAAAACTTTTCAACTAATCTCATTTATCAACTAGGTCTAAATGAGGATACACAGGTTATTCATTAGTGTAACATGAATTGCACAATTACTTGACAAGAGAACCAAATTGTTGAAGATCGTATGCCTGCAAGGTTCCATAGTAATGGGATCTAAATTGATCTAATGCTCAAATGGTACAACACAAGGAAGCTCTATATTTATATATTTATGTATGTGTGTGACTATAGGCGTGCCTTGGGCGTAGTAGATATTGCTAAAAATTTTCACTCTTGATAGGAACATAATTTTTGAAATTATATGGTACATAAAATGCTCCTTAAACTACTAAGGAATTGCTAGTGCTCTTCTTCCAAAAGACTAACTCATGCCTTAGAGATTTTTTTTTGACTTACACAATCATGACTAAGCAGACGAGATCAATCTTAAGAGAAATTTAATCAATGGAAGGCGCTGTTATAGCATATCTTGAGTTCTTAGGCTCACTATATTGAATTAAAATACTAAGGGTTGGTTTGGTTGGATGCAATTAAAATACAATCATTTTAGAAATTTTGAGTATATTGAATGTAATATACTTTGAATTTGGGGATTTATTTGATTGATTATAGATTAAATGGTATTAAAATGATTTTTTTTTGTTTGTTATGATACATCTTAAAAACATAAAATTAATAAACATAACAAATAACAACAGTCATTCATAGAGCTAGTAGGACAATGTACCCATACATCATAATGTATCAAATCAGACACATGAAAGCTCATTTCCTCAGAGCTGACATGAGAGCTCGTGAGCTTGTCAAACTCACAAGCACCAATTTCTCTTTATTTGCTTTTTCATACAATGATGGGCATAAACAATTCAGTAGACTAAACGAAGAGTGTTCCATGAGGTTATGATGTAGCATCAATACATCCTCCACACTTCCCTCACAGTCTCCTGCCCTAGCATTTTCAATCATGGATGTCAAGCATGAGTCTATCCCCTCTCTATCCAAGTACCAGAGTCCACTATTTCACGTGTTAGTTTCAAGTTTTCGGTCAGTCTCCTTCTCTTGATTGATCACCTTTGGAATATCAAATGAAACGAGACGTTTTAGTTGGGAGTATAATGACACTAATATATAAAATGTTCACTGGAAAGAAAGGAACATGCAAAATATTGGACAAAGTCATAAAATTGGTACACCACACTGTACCCTTACTAATCACAGGTTATGTTGTCTTATCAGCGGTCTGAATGCTCTCTGAAACTGCTAGGTGGGTAAAGAAAGAGAATTCACTAGTGGCACCTGTTACATGTCGAGATGCACCTGAATCTACTACTTATTCTTGTGAACTTCTAGTGGATATAGAGGTAAGAACATGCGTATCACAAGCACCTCTGGCTTAGTGAGCATAACTAGCAGTATTCCTTTTAGATGACAATAAGGTGGATGCATTCTCAGTGATATAACATACAACTCTCTACTTTCTCTTCAACATCTTCAGTAACTCGCGATCTTCATTGGTAAAGACCACCATTGTCTTTCCCTCATTCTCTGTTACCATCAGAATTTCTTGGTAGCCCCCTCTAGACGCCCCCTCTAGACGATCCATGTCCACCCGTTTCTCTCTTTGGGTGACTTTGGATGAACCTTGCTCATGTGTCCCACTTCTTCACAGGTACAACACCTGCGAGTCTCCCCCATGGCACTTGTTATCTTTGAGCTCGATGCAACCAATTCCTCGTCGTTCTTCCCTACTATCACAAATCTCTCGCTCGACCTAAGAGCCATAGAAGTCTAAGTCCCTTCTTTAACTCTTCTGCATGAAGTTGTTGTCACTGTTCTCACACGACACAATCCAACCGAAGCTTTGCCTACTTTCCTCGCACGACTCTTTCGATCGCACGCCACGACAGAATCGATTGCACGCCTTTGTTCATGCGAACAATTCAGACTGTTTGCCGCTCTTCTGCTACAATTGTAGAGTTACCGCATGAACCTTTTTCTCTTTGCCTTCCAAGATCGAACAATGATCCTCTCGCTGCCTTCCTAGAGAGCTTTGATCACGGCTGCTTAGCGACGATCGAGCCGTTGGCCAGAAGGTTAGGGTTCTGATACTAAATTAAAAATGATTATGAAATTAAAAACTTTTTTTCTTCATTACTATTTTGGCTTATATAGAGCCACACAACATTTACAAATAAACCCCTAGACTTCTATTTACAACTAGAACCCTACATTAGATAGAAATATCAACAATTTTAATCAATCAACTCTATGCACTTTGGGATCTATTTTTGAGAAATTATTGTAAATTAACTTATTGCTTACTTTTTAAGATCACTAGTGGTCAGGTTGACTGAAATGGGCACTTCTCCATTTTAGAAGGTGTGGTGTTATTGACAAAATTTTGAATTTGAAGGCACCCCCTAATGTTTCTCATATTCAAGATCTTTTGCCTCAATTATTCTAATTACTTCTAAGGCCAAATTTGGATTTGGATTTGGATTTTAGGAAATCAAACATTTAGGCTCTAGAGTTGAACTCTATTGCCAAATCATTTCTTTCATAATGGTATCTACTCTATTAGTTACAATTACATCTTCTAGATCGCTTACAAATGATATATTGGATATTGATCATCCTACTCTAGAAGTTTTTTTATCTCCCTCCCAATGGTGAAGACATAGATGATCATGGTTTACATCATTCTTTTGATTTTAATGAGAGCATTTTGAGTGATGGAGCATTTGTGGATAGGAGGCTTAATATCTTATTCACTAGATGGGGTTGGAATAAAAAAAAAATCTTTTGTTACTAGTTTGTGTTCATTAGGCTTCAAGCAAGACGATCCAATTGACGGGTTTTCAGATTATGACGGGTGCTTGTGCTGGCAATTTTTATTTTATCTAATGTGTTTTTTTCTGTAATTCATATGAAGTAGTCGTATTGTATTTATATTGGTTATTTAGTTATTACATTTTGTTTTGTAAAATAAGGTAAAGAAAATGTCTGTTAAATGAGCAGGAAAGAAGCCTTGGATGAAGTAGTTGGTAGATTAGATCTTAGTAGAGACGAAACCCCATAGTATATTCCTGATTTTTTCTTTGTGGCCAGATTATTCTCAAAGTATTACATTTATCCAATTTAGTCTCTCAACTACTTAATTGATATAAAATGGTTCTCTATGTACAAATTTGTGTACAAAATTGTCTCCAATTTGGTTCTTAACCTATATAAAATTGATCCTAATTTAATTCTTTTAAGGATCATTCTGGGTCAATTTTATGTAGTTCAGGGTCTAATTAGAGAAATATTTTAGGATTAAGCTGCATACTTATGAGTTTTTCGGAGATCATTTTGGCATTTAACCTGTTCTTAGTATGTTGTTCTAATATGTAGTAGGCATGATGAAATTTTTATGAACTCTATATAGGTGTGTTTGCATACCTTTAGGTGGATCAAGAGAGGGTTAATTTTATTTCTTTGGCTTGCATATGTTATTTTTTAGTCCTATTAAATTTTATTAATAAGTGACACCAAATGCATCTTTGATTTTCACTACATATAAATGCACAAAGCTTTACTTACCATCCACCTATCAATATCGATATTGCTTGAAGGTTTTTGGTTCTTATATTCTTAGTTATGGTTATTGTTATATGTTTGTTTATAATCAGATGCAATTTTTTATGAATATGATATTTCTTAGATTGATCGAACATGCATAGGGTTGAAAAGAGAGAAGTGCAAATTGAAAATTTAATGAACTGTATGCTTCTCTGCTGGAACTGTATGAAATAGAGCAGCATGATATTATTGAGAGATGGAGGGGTATTTAAACCCAGTTACAATAGATATAATAATAGAAAGAAGTAAAACAAAATAAAGTAATTAAGAATACATAATAAGGAAATAAAAACAAATAATAAATAATGACGACTATAGATTGTTGTTATAGATTTAATGCTCCCTCTCAAGTTGAAGCATATATGTCAATCATGTTCAACTTGTATTTAAAGTCATTGAACAAAGAGCGAGTTCACTGGAGGACAGATATGGAACACAAATTTCCTCGTGCTCGATTTTTTCTTGATTAAGTGTATGTCAATCTCTACATATTTGGTACGATCATGCTGGACTGGATTGTGAGCAATGCTGCTTGCGGTCTTATTATCATATAATAACTGCAACGGGACGGAGGTTGACATACGAAGTTCGCGAAACATGATGTGTGACTAGAGAGCTTCACATGTTTCAAGGACATAGTCTGTAATTTAGTTTCTAACATTGCTTCGAGCATCTATAAACAATTTTTAATTTTTCCATGTGACAAGGTTGCCCCATACAAATGAGGAATACCCTAAGGTAGAACGTCGATGAAATGATCCGGCTTAATCAACATATTTATAAATAACATTAGACCAAGTGGTGTGACAAGAAAAAACAAACCCGAGCCAAATGTACCTTTTAAATAGTGTAGAATCCAGTGGATAACTTGGAGGTGATGCTCATAGAGGTTATGCATGAATTAAGTCACTATACCAACCATGCGACATATGTCGGAGCGAGTATGAGTGACGTAGATGAGTTTTCCCATAAGGTGTTGATAATGATTTGTTGACAGACAATATTGAAAATGCCAGATAATTTTTCATTAGGATCTATAGGAACAACATGTTTACACAGAAGAAAGTTGTTCTCTGTTAAGAGATCAATCACATATTTGTGCTGAGACAGACAAGTCTCCTGAGATGACCGAGTCTTTTCCATGTCTAAGAAGTATTGAAGAGATTTCAAGTTCTTCATTTTAAAGGACGTAGCGAGATTGTCTTTTAAGGACTCTAATGTTGGGAGATCAATTACCTGACCATTTGAGGAATGTCAGAAGAAGGTGGTGTGATCCGATTGAGTCTGAGTAAAACTACGGCCTACGACCACCTTTGTGAACTTGTTAAATCAGGTTCTTGGGAATTGCTTTAGCCCAAAGAGAAACTTTCGGAGCCTGCATATTTGTCTTATGGAGGCAGTAGAGTCAAAGGCAGGAAGGAGAGACATGTACACCTCTTCTGTAAGCTCTCCATTCAGGGATCCATTCTTGACATCTAGTTGGAATGAAGACCAATCCAAATTTATCGCAAGTGCCAACAAAATTTGAATAGTATTTAACTTAGCCATTGGAGCAAATGTGTCTTCATATTCAACTTCGTAGGTCTATGAGTATCCCTTGGCAACCAATCGTGTCTTGCTGCATCCAAAGGATCCGTCAGAAATGAACTTAGTGCTAAAAATCCACTGACACCCTACAACTTTCTTACCCAGTGTAAGGTCCACGACATCCCACGTATGGTCCGCTGAAGGATATTTATCTCCTCTATTAGTGTTGTTTTCCAAGCTGGATCAACAAGAGCATCCTTAATAATAGTTAGAATTGATGGTTCGTTAAGACAGTAGCAAATGTTCTGTAAGTCGGCAATAAACTACGAAGAAGATTATATTTTGTCATATAATAGAGGGAGCTTTTCTGATTGCATACCTTACTCGGATAACTCACCTCCTCGTTTGGAGGAGGGATTGTACTAAGGATGTCCCTCAGAGTAGTCCGGGTTCTATAAGGAGGTAGTGGGCTCCAGAATGAGAGCATTGCAACGGGTGTGTCGAGTGTAGACACAGATAGTGGGAGAAGGAGATGGTGAAGGAAATGGGACTCCTTAGTGTTGGGAACAATGGGGGGAACATCCGTAGGAGTAGGATAAGGGACAATGTATAAGAACTCAAGCTCTACCTCATTTGAGGTCAAGCTAGGAAAATAGGAAACACTTTCAAAGACAGAAATATCAACACCCACATAAATTTTATTTACGGTAGGATCAAGGCACCCATATCTCTTTTGAGTGGCAGGGTACTCTAGAAAGATACATTTTATGGATCTATGATCAAGACACCTATATCTCTTTTGAGTGGCGGATTACCCTAGAAAGATATATTTTATGGATCTAGGATCAAGTTAACTCTGACCGGGAGCAGTGTTCCGAATAAAGGCAATGCAATGCACCCAAAAATCTTGGGATCTAATGTGAGGAGAAGACCTGATTGGCCAAAAAACATGACATCGGGACGACTTAGGGGGGTATGAACTTGTGAATTTTAGAGGGGACACTATTTATGAGATAGGTGACAATAAAAATGACATCATTCCAAAACTATTTCGGGACATTGGATTGAAACATAATGGAGTGAGCAACGTCGAGGATATAGATTTTTCTCTCTGCTATCCCATTTTGTTGAGAAGTGTTTGTACACAAGCTTTGGTAGAGGATGCCCTAACTCATCAAAATTCACCCAAAATAGAGTTGAAAACTTCACAATCATTATCTGTCTGAAGAACCTGAATTGAAGTTTTGAATTGAGTTGAAATGAAGATGAAGAAGTTTTGGATGGTGACATCAATCTTCGATTTGTCTTTTAGAATGTAGACCCACATCATTCGAGTGTGATCATCAATCAATGTCATGAACCACCATTTATCGGTGTAGCTGAAAGTGCGATAAGGTGCTCATAGTTCACTGTGAATGATAGCAAAAGGAGTTGAAGGTGTGTACGTCTGGGTTAGGTAATAAACCCGATGATGTTTGGCTAACTGACATGACTCACAATTGAAATTAGAGATTTTTGTTAGAAAACATCAAAGGATACAAATTTTTTAAATATTGGAAACTAGGATGACTCAAATGACAATGTAACAACATGATTGACCATTCAATGATTTGAGATAAGTTACATCTCTTGAGTGGTGTTTTCACACTCTTCGTTCCCTTCTCTTGGAAGTAGTAGAGTTCATCTATTCTCTTAGTAGTTCCAATCATCTTCTCTGAATGATGATTTTGAAAAACACAATCATCATAAGAGAAATAAGTCACACAATTAATATCATTTGTCAACTTGCTGACAGATAATAAGTTACATTGCAATAGGAGAACATTTAAAATAGACTCCAGAGTTAGACTAGTCGTTAGTACAACCAACTCTTTACCAGTAATAGAACTACAAGAGTCATTAACAATTCTGACAATATCTTTCTCAATGCACGGATAGTAAGTTGAGAAACCTTGCGAGCATCCAGTCATGTGATCCGTGACACTTGAGTCAATAATTCATGGACTAGAGGATGAAATAATTGTGAGAGTCATAGGAAGAGTACCTTGTTGGACGCGTGAGTACAACAAATCCGCTGAAAATTGATTGGTTCCAAGTAGCTTGATCAATTACCTCTTTTGGTTTTTGAGGGATTCGATGGATTCCAGGATGTTCTGGATATGAGTTGGTTGAATCATTGTAGATTCGGATATTGCCGTGAGGCCCTTGGTAGCAGAGGATTTGGCCGAAGGATTGTATGTCAGTTTACCGTGAAGTTTTCAACACTTATCCCGAGTGTGGTTGGGGTTGTGACAGTATATATAATTGGAGTAACCGGTCCATTTTGGCATGGATGAGGACTGAGCAGGATTCAAGATGATTCCGACTGAGCAAAAAGAAATATGGTTGGGCTTCCGAGTTGGATTTGTAAGTCACTGTCTACAAGAAAGATGCAAGTAACCTGCAAAAAAGTTGCAAGAAGGCCGCAGGGGAAAAATGCAAGAAGGTTGCAAGGAGGTTGCATGAAAGATGCAACACTAGCGTGAAACCTTCCTTGCCGAATTCTCTCGATTCGGAGCGCTCCATATCTTCAAAGGAGATCGCTCCTGTTACATCATCACTACCTCAGAAGAAAAGGGTAAGAAAGCTTGATGGTTGAGCTGTTGTTGAGGAGAAGAGCAGGAGAATCTGTCCCTTTGTTGTGGAAGCCGACAGTTGTAGAAGAAAGTCAAAGGAATTCGATGGCTTATGAGACAGCCTGAGGGCAGACGGCTAGGGCTCCCTGTGAGAAGGGAACTGCTATTGTAGAGACATTCGGTGGCTGGGTTCTACCTTGCTCTAATACCATGTTGAATTTTTGAAATAGAGCAACATGATATTATTGATAGGAGGGGTATTCAAACCTAATGACAATAGACATATTAAAGGAAAAAAATAAATCATAATAAAACAACTAGGAAAGAAATAAAAGAGAATAAAGCGCATAGCAAATACAAAATGAGAGAATAAAAACAAATAGTAAGTAATAATAGCTAGGGATTGCAGTTATAAATCTAATAGGGATTGCAATTTATTATGAATATGATGTTTGTTAGATTGATCCAACATACATAGGGTAGAAAAGAAAAGTGCAAATTGAAAATTTTATGAACCGTATGCCATAAAAAAAAAATAACTAGCTTGGAGGACAAAAAAAAGCGTAGAAATTATAGGAACAAAAAATATAATTTATATTATGAAAAGGATTCGTAGGCATTTTTTGAAATTGATTAGACTAAGAAATACATACAGTAAACTCTAGATGACATTAGAGCAGTTTATCCAAGTTATTATTCGTTGTAAGGGTAAATTTATTTGCTGATGTTGTTCTAGTTGTCTCTTTGCATATTTTTTAGTTCTCTCCCCCTCTATTTTTTTCTAGTTTACTTTATCATACAACATGCCTAAAAAGATGATACTATAATGTGTTCTTAGTGTTTGATTGATTTGATTGTTTTGATTTACTACTGCAAGTTATTTTACTTTAAAATTTATAATATTTCTTATATTATAGATGTACTCATCCTCAATTTTTCTTCTTGTCGCAACAAGGTCTTCTATTTTCTTCTTTTGTTTGTTAGAAGCCACTATTTACAAATGCTAAATGGTTTTCCTTAGGGTCTATTTGAGACAGTTTTTAGACCATAACCACAGTTTTGTTTGAGAAACTTTTTTTTTAATGCTTTCTAAGAATTTTTGATGTGTGAATCTGTCTTTTACAACTAAATTTGTAAAGTGTGATGGCTGTAAGAAATTGTCTGACCTCTTGGAATAAAATAAATACTTATAATTCACATAACAGCTTTCTAAGCAATTATTTTCCCCACCACAGCTTCACGACCACCTTTGCAAAAACTTGAACCGTGTACGATCCAATTGTTTTTCTGTTAGGCAATTGATTCTCTTGCTGGCACTGTAGCCTTTCAAAGCTTTTTTGCTATACCTAGGATCTGATCTATTAATCCCCTTATATATGTTATCCGACTATGTACAAGGAAGTCAGTTCTCTGCTTTTGTGCGTGTCTGCTTTTCATTTCTTTATGAAGTCCCCAGATTGTGTCATTTGGACTGGCGACCTTCCGTCTACTGTAATCTTTGGTTGTTTGCTCCCTTAGTCGGGAATTGATTATTTTTATTTCAGAACTGTTAAATTTTCTATTTATTGGAATACAAGTAGGCTGAAAGTTAGACTTCTAATGCAAACATTTTGATTTCGGATTTTTTTTGTTGTAAATAAGACTCAAAAGGCATTTCATTTAAGATGAATTACTGAATGCAATTTTTATTCTCTTTAATTTGTTTGTGTTTTATGTGGATTCTTCAATTGCTTTGCTACTATTTGCTTTAACTTCTGGAGGTTGCTTCTCTTTGTATTGATGCCAAAATGGAATCTTGAACTTGATGATTTATATCCTTTTCTTCCATTAAGATTATTTTGTAATTAATTTGTGTGCCTGATAGAGATTTTGTCCTGTTTATTAGATATTGATTTTCATTTATGGTGTGAAAGTCAGTTGTTGAGAAATTTTATATTTGTGATAATCGTTATTGCGAAATTTCATATGTTGGTATTTTTTATATATTATCATTTGGAGCAAATGAAGTATGATTTCTAGTATTTCATCAAAAAAGAATATTCTTGCTTAAATTAAAGGCTGAGAAACTCAAAATCTTTTTATGTTCGGAGTATTTTTTTGCACATCTCATTTATGTTTCCATCAATAAATCGTATATATTAAGACATTCTTAAATTAGGACAATAGTTTTAGATTGCATTATCATATCAGCTAAAAGTAATATATTAGTTTGGTCTGTTAAAAAAATTAATAAATTACTCATTTTAACATGATCAAGTAATCTATGGTTCAAGCCAGGTCAAGCCAGACAATCAAAATTATTTTTTTGCTTTTGATGGGAGGCATAACTTGGAGGAATTTTCAAGTGGATTTATAGTTTGAACTAGTTAATTTAATAGTGTTTTTAATTTGATTCTGAAAGGCTTGAATGTGCTAAATCAAAATTGATGGGATATCCAAAATTATGTTGGCAAAATATCATTCAAAGAATATTATTAGCATCTCTATGGATTATTTAAGTTTTACAGAAAACACGAATATGGTGCGTGCGTGTGTTTTAATTGGTTTACAAATCTTGCAACTTAAATTCATTTTCTTTGTGACTTTTTGTTACCATTATATGCTTCATTGAAGGTCCTTTACAAGAGATTAGAAATGAACTAAGCTACCATTCACCTAAAATATTAATGAAGACCTTATTATCTTTGAATGTTGAGGCATATTATGATCATTTTGTTCAGAAGTCTACTATAATTAAGTTCCTAAAAATTAATCAGGCCTTACTCTTTTAAAGCCTACATAGTATACGCTAACATAGAATCATGTCTGGTTGAATCTGAAACTGATCTTATTGACTATTCTAATAGTTTATGAATATTTTTTTTAAAGATGAATTAGATAAAGATTTTTAAGTGTATTGTTGACTCTAAATCTTTACCTATATTTGAACCCCTTCATTAACTTGAACTGAACTTTGAGCTAGTGTTACCACATAAAATTTAAAATTAAATCGGAGTATGAGAGCAATTTTGAATACAAACCTCAAGTGGAAACTGAATTTCAGACTAATAGTTTGAAAGTGCCATTAGAACGTGCATTTTAACTTGATTGTGAACCTGAGTTTCTATGTGAATTTTCATGACAACATTCCTACGAAATTAACTGTTATTTATGACAGTTATAATCCATTGTTGATGTGTTCATATTAGGTAATAAAATAATGATATGTTTAAATCCTTGAAGATTTCATACATGATCCTTTCGGAAATTAAATGCAAGAAAAGCGGGGCCACATAAAATCTTTCGGTGCATTGGGACTAGACTTGGGCGTTGGGCGGGTCGTGTTTGGCATGGGTTGGGCTTGAGTCCGGATTCTATTTATAATTTCATAGTCAGGTCTGCCTGCTAAATGGGTTGGGTCGGCTCATGGGCTGTCATAGGCTTTAAAAGAAAAGTGAATTTTTACACAAAAATAATAAATAAATATTAAAATCTATAACAATTTCTCTTGAATCATGCTGTTGATTTAAAATATTAAAAAATATATAATATGAACGTTTGAAAAGATGTGCGACAAGAGTTTTAAATTGATTTTATAACTACAAATTTGTATACACATGAAATATGTAAGATTTTAAACCGTGAACATCTCCATATGTAAATACAAAGAAGTTGAATAAAATACCGTAAAAAAAAGATTTACATGCATACTACTCCCGTTGGGCCGCTCGCCCAGTGCCCTGATCTAATTGGGACAAGTGTGTATAAATTAAAAATTCAATGAAGTTTTGGTATTTTTTCAACATTCTGTGTATTGGATTTAACATTATTTCAAGAACATGTGTTGACTCATAAATAAAATGAAATAAAACAAAATAAAAAATAGGGAGAAAAAGGGAAATAAAACAACATTAAAATTCCTACTTGCTCCTACTTAGTTCAGCGAATAACCACTCCCGCTGTTTATTTCTTTATTAAGAGCTAATTCGAAGCCCTTAGAGAGTTTGGATTGGGTCATAGTTGCAAAAAACTCACATAGACTATTTTCTCCCACTCGTATCCTTTCCCGCTTGAGTCAAGTCAAAACCCCTTTTTCATCTCTTGTATACCACTTGCGAGACAGTTGTTGTTAGGGCTAATCATAAGAGCAACCGCCGGATCGCCGCCGACAAGACCGCCGAAACTCCAAGTTTGAATGACTGAATCAAAGCCTCGCTCACTTCCTAGTTTGAAAAGTTGGTTTAGTCTCTCTTCTCTGTCGCACAGAAATACACACTAATCCTTTACGTGTGATCTTTCCTCCAGTTGATATATCTTCTTTTGCTTTGGTCACAAGCTAGTCATCAAGAAAGGCAATGACGGGATTGTTGTACACGAAGATTTCTGAAACTCCTCTCCAGTTGACACTCGGTTCTACCACAAAAAATCTAATCTTTGGAGAAGCAACGATGAGATCGGAAGGAACCAAGAATACAAAGTTCCTTCAATTTTAAACGACAGAGGAGCTCTCGTGTTTGCGCTATCCAGCCGAAATCGATGTAGGAAGTTCTCACCGAAGCATTCTTTCTGTCCGCCTATTCCTCTCGTGCTATAGTCGTGATTAAAGCTCAACAGGGAAGCGACAATGGGATCATGACGCGCGAAGGCCTTTGAAATACTTTTTGTGTCAATTTGTGAAGACTAGGAGCAAAGCAAAAGCCTCCTAAATTCATGCTCTTCACTAAGAAAGCAACAAAGGAATCACAGCAAATAGAGTCCTTCAAAACATTTTTTCAATTCTTTTGTTCCCTTGCCTTCCGCTCATGAAGTGAGTTTTGAAGCCTAGCACTTTTTTCCTCACCTTGTATTTGTGTTATGTTGAAAACAGAGAACCCGCGAGTCAGTGGAAAAGCAATAATGGAATCTTCGTATGAAAACTTTTCTCAATTCACTTAACCCAAATACCTATTATTTTTTAAAATTTCTCTTTACCTCATTTCATACATACTCACATCTCCCAAGTCGGGCATTTTATCTTTTTTTTTTGTCTCACAAACCCAGCAATAGCCATAAAACATTCTCTTTACTTCTTCTTCTCTTTTTATGTATGTATATACGTATGCATATATACATATACACATATACATACATATATAATTAGAAAATAAAATGGAGAGAGAGAAAGAGAGACGACAAGAGTTAGAGAATAGTATGGGAAATTATGCTTGCATCACTGCATGTAGACTAATTGAAGACCCATGTGCTTCTTATAGACAAGTGGATTCAAAGATAACTTTTGACCGCAGTGTCTTGTGACACTGACCAGCGTGTCTTATAAACAGTTAGGCAGTTAGAGACATCTGATGCAGCCCTGAAACAGGATTATATATCGGTAAGCTGTCAAAATTTTTGATAATTTGGACTTGCAAATTTTCTAAAAAATTGAATTATTTGAACTTCGAAATAATTCAAAATAAAAATAAAGAGAAACGTAAATTTTGAATTAATAGTCTCAAACTCGATTATATTTGGAAGTGATCAAATAAAACCTAAGTTTTACTGTAAATATTATTTATGTGATCTATTGAAATATCATAAATTGGGGCTAAATTTTATTGGGGGCTAAGATTATGAAAGTTTAAAATGTCAAACTCCTTGATGATGACCAAGTTGAACCAAATTTCAAAGTCTATTTGAATAAATTTAGTTGTGTGTGTGTGTGTAAATACTGAACACAATCCTTTATAAGTAAGAAGTAAATTGAAAGCGTTCAAATCAAACAATCAAATCCTTAATGATGATCGTGTTGACTAAAAATCTCAATATGAGGGGTCAACTTCAAAATTAATTGCCAAATCAAGTTCTCAAAATAGCAAATCAAAATATTCAAATTAAAATCAATCATCAACTTTAAACAAATAAATCAAAATACTTAGTTAAAAGTCAATCAACTAAAGGCTCAAAGCAAAATTAGTTTACCCTCCGCAACAGTTTGTTGAGATTGACAAAGTAATGATTGATTTCGACTCACAAAAATTGAATGCCATATCGAGTTTATCATGTATTCACACTCAAAGTAATTTTATGCCAGTAAAGATGTGACTTGAGTACTATGTCCACATAGTTTTGCTGTCAAACGAAACCACAAAGTAGCGGTTACAATCAGAACCCGTTGACCGATTAGTTGTTGCCAAATGACTATTATATTACAATCATGGTTGCAGCCTGTATGTTTTCCAACGACATTTTTACCCTTTGAGTTGTGAACCATAAATTTGCAATTGTTTAACATAAAGTCTTTAGTTAACAAAGGTCGACTTAAATTTATCCACTTAGAAAACCATTCACCCTAGATTTACAGGGGTCCATTAGATGTAATTTATGGTTGCTTACAGGAATCTTCCACTAAAGTTGGGTTGACTACCTCCCTGACTAATTAGATTAGAGACCACGACGACACAAGATAATGAAATCATGGGATTTTGATCGTGTTTTTCATCATTTCCACACCATCGGTTTTAAGCATTAAGTGATAAAATTTACAACTTAAATTGTGTGTACCATATGTTGTATATTAAATTCTTAATGACTAGCTTTAATCGAAAGTGCTTTCCTAGTATCAGGAAAGACAATTAACTATAGGAACTTGCATTTATTGAAAATCTCAAACCCTAGATCAAAAAGTCCTCATAAAATGAGGACGAAATCTCTGGGTAGTGTTCTATCAACAAATTCAATCTATCTTTGAAAATTTAACATGTAAAGCTTTCTCAACACAAACAAAACAGAGACTCTAGTGGCATCAGAATTTTCGGAGCCCACAATATGTTACCAATTCCACTAATTATAATGTTAGGAAGATCGGTTCCTTTGTAAGCGCTGCTGCTCTTCATAGCTTCTATAGTAACTAGGATAAAATCTTATAATTTCCTGTTATATGTGATCTAGTTTTGTACAGAAAAGTCGATTGTCTGTTTTGGCTTGTTTTTTGATTCTTTATGAAGTCCCACATTCTGTGCTATTTAGATTTGGGACCTTTCTTCCGTGACAGGTTTGATTGTGTGCTACTTCAGTGTTGTTTTGGGTTTTATATGATTATTGCTTTTTTTAGATTGAAATTTTTTGTATTGATGGGATCTAATGAGGCTAAAATTTAAATTTGCAAAATTTGGAGTAGGTTTTGGGGAATTCTTAGACTTTGTTGATTTCAGGTCTCGTGTTATTAATTGGGTCCTCGAGGCATGTAATTTGAAATTCAAGTAAATTGTAATTCTTAATGACAAATTTCAGCGCAATGCTTCTAGCACCAGCTTGCTTAGATCTCCAAATTGGTGGTTGTTCTTTCATTTAAAATATTTTTGTGATTAGTTTGTGTGTGTGATTGAGATATTGTCAAGTTAGTTACCTATCAGTTTTCTTTTTTGTGGTGTGAATATTAATTGTTGTGGAATTTTATATTTTTGCTTAAATGTAAATAGCACAGAATCTGTGACTTCATAAAAAATTAGAAAACAAGCCAAAACAGAGAATTCAAATTTGGGATTGAAACTTTTTGTATTGATGGGATCTAATGAGGCTAAAATTCAAATTTGCAAAGTTGGAGTAGGTTATGGGGAATTCTGAAACTTTGTTGATTTCAAATCTCTCGTGTTATTAATTGGGTCCTCGAGGCATGTAATTTACAACGAATTGCTGAGCACAATTGATGTTTTCTCTCAAAGTTCTATGTGTATTATTCGATGTGGATTCTTCAAGTAAATAGTAAGTCTTAATGACAAATTTCAAGGCAATGCTTCTTGTGCCAGCTTGCTTAGATCTTCAAATTGGTGGTGGTTCTTTCATTTAAAATATTTTTTGTGACTAGTTTGTGTGTGTGATTGAGATACTGTCAAGTTAGTTACCTATCAGTTTTCATTTTTGTGGTGTGGATATTAATGGTTGTGGAATTCTATATTTGCTTTCGGATCTCTTGTGGAATTTCAGATTTTTTCCTACTTTTATATTTTCTTTTGAAATAAATTGTGCGCTTTTATGTTTTGTATCAAAAGAATCTTATCTTTGCATAATTTAGAAGTTTGAATATTTAGAATTTTCTTTTCTCTGGTGTATTTTTTTGTGCACCTCATCCAAAGTTTGCATTAGCAACCCTGACAACTTCTGCATCACTTGTGATCATATCCATTATGTACAAAATCTCTAGGCTGGGGCTGACTTCTGATTAACTTCTATATGGTTACCTCTCTCTTGGGTAATTTGGGATAAACTTCACTCTGAACTTGGCCCAGTTTTCTCTGGCAAATCCTAGATCTACAAAGGACTAATTAATAAATAGGAAAATTTACATACCTGGCACACAATTCATTTATATTTACATATCTCACACCTAAACATTCATATTTACTTGCATAGCACTCTGGAGCTTTAAACCTATGCATGAAAAGGTGTATTTTAGTTTAAAGATTTGAGTTTTATGTGTGGAAATATAAAAGTTTAGCTGTGAGCTTTAAACAAATTAGTGGCATTTAAATACACACCATACAATTCTTATGAATTTAGATATCTAACACCTAAACATTTATATTTACATGCATACCACTCAAATCTTTCACACACATTAGAAGTACTACATCACCACCTTTTTAAAAGTGAAGTACACCTTTTCATGAATTGGTTTATGACATTAAGGTGTTTACAAGTGCAAATATCAAACTTTGGGAGCTAGATATGTAAATACATAAGAATTGTGTGGTATGTATATAAGTATCCCTTTAAATTATTATGTGCGCATCTTTCTTCCGCTTTACATGTAAAAACGATCATATGTTGGGTATAATTACTTTTCACTATATTTTGTACTGTTCACAGGCAAGCAAAGGACGTTGTAAAAGGCATAAAGAAACGTCTCTTGAGCAAGAATCCCAAGGTTCAGCTTCTCGCACTAACGGTAAGATCCTAGTCTATTATGTGCTTTTACATTGAGGACAATTTTGATGACATCAACTGCAAATGTTTGTTGTTTCTTTGGTTAATCTTGGGTTGGGTTTTGTCATATTAGGACTTCATGGAGAGATCTAAATCTTAGTTGGTTTTTGGTTGGTGAAACCTTATGCTAGCAATCCAAACCAAACAGCTTTTGTGGGTTCTTTTTGTTAAGTTAATGTTTCAATTAATTTTAAAATGGGAATTTTTTTTCAATGGAAGAGGCTGACACAAGGATGAGGAGTGCTTGGATGAGAAAATTCATCTTTCCAAAGATTTTCTTGTACTGTTTATCAACATTTGCTTTATCGTTTCAAATGAATGTGTATGTGAAAGAACTTAAAATGTTGAACTAAGGGACTAGTTTGCAATATATGACGGACATATTTTGAACTATCAAATTGCTAATTGATGGATTTGATATGCGTCTGTGTGCATGAGATACAAGTGCTCGTGCATATATTCAATCAACTTGCTAAGTTATCAATTTGTTTTAGTTTGTCTCCAAATCGACTATGATTTGCAATCAAATTGAATGTAAAAACCAATACTTAGTCTGACAAAGATTGGAACTACCCTAAACCAAACCGTTTGGTTTGTGGTTAAGGATGAGGCTCTTAAAGAGTTATAATTGTTTAGTTTAACTTAGTTTATTTGTTTAGTTTGGTTTAGTTTAGCTTGATTTTCCAGGGTAATAGTGAAAGAATGATTGTCAGGCCATGAAATTCGAATAAATCATTTATATTTGATTAGATGACTCAATAAAGGTCTTGTAGTAACATAATCTTGGTAAGTTTGTTTTTTCACTACTATAAAAGAATGATTTATAAGCTATAAATTTAAGATAAATTATTATTTTTTTATTAGATGTCTTTAAAAATTTTGTTTATGTAATTTTGTTCGTTTTTTCTTTTTTTAATTTTGGTTTACTAAAAACTTAAGCCTGAACCAAAATAAATCTATCATTTTCTGTATATTCCGACATTGAAAACAAACCAAAGCTTAATTTGATTGAATTTTTTTTATTATTGATTTAGTTTTTTAATTTAAATTATTTTTTTGGCCATATCAGGGGAATGCCAACTTTGCTAGATGTGTCATAATTGTGTGTGCATGACATAGAGCGGGACCTTAATTTTTTAAAATGCTAATCGAGAATTCGTCATAATTAATCATAGGGGTCATGCATCATGTCATTAACCAGGCCCTCATTTCTATAGAAAATCTGAACCCCAAAATTAAAATAATTTTTTGTTTGAATTCTCATTTTATTTACGGGAAATCTCTGGAATACAGGCATAACTTTCAAGGATTTTCATAAGGTATGCTTTCTATCTTTTAGGGCAGTATATTTTTCCTTTTTCCTCTCATTGTGTGTGGATAAGTGGAGTGCTGGCTTTGAGTGTTAAAGGGAAAAACTTGTGCTTGTTCAATGAAGGTTTGCTTCAATGAACTACCAAAATACCTTTTAAATCTTATCAAGCATTATAAATAGTGCTAATTTCATCCTTCTTTTAATTAAGAGACCTCGGACAGGCTGTGAAAACATTCACAAGTCTGACTTTCAACAGGTATAAACCTGTCCCAATCCAAAAGCTAACTATGCCTTTATCCAGGTCATGAGTCTGCTAAGTTATCTGCTGTAGAGGTGATTTTTAATAATATAGTTTGAATCTTAGGAACTATACTAAATAATTTTTATCTCTTCAGGTTATCTTGGTCAATGGTGCTCGATATATCTCTACATGATAATTTTTAAAATGATACTTGTTGAAAAAGTAAAGTGTCTCAACAGTCCCCTGACTATTCAGATTGGGTCATTTTAGTCCCAGAGTTTATAAAAGTGCTAAATTAGTTCCAAGAATCTTTTGATGGGGGTTAAATAGTTCTCACTGGGCCTATTTCAACCCATATTAAAAGAGTATGGGGACTAAAATGACATTTTTATATATTCTTGGACTTAAATGGCTCCCTGCAACGAGTTAGAGGACTATTTTGACACTTTTCTCCTTGTAGAAATCTTGTTGTAGTTTCTTTGTGCCTCCTTCCTTTCAAACCTGTTTAACCGGCCTTGGTGCCTTACGTTTCATCCAATGTCAGGCAGATACATATTTATTTGAAGTAATTCAATAACTTTTTTTTTTGGTCAATTATAATTCAGCTCCTTGAGACGGTTATAAAGAATTGTGGGGATATTGTCCACCTGCAAGTAGCGGAGAAAGACATACTCCATGAGATGGTGAAGATAGTGAAGAAAAAGGTTTGCAAAACGTTTAAAGCTTTACCTGAATTCATGGTTCATGATATTTTTTGTAATTTTTTTGCTTCTTTTGCATGCAGAACCCTGATTTTCATGTAAAGGAGAAGATATTGGTATTGATAGACACTTGGCAGGAAGCTTTTGGTGGCTCACGGGCTCGATATCCACAGTATTATGTCGCATATCAGGAGTTGCTGGTATTGTTTGGTTATGTGTTTTTGTTCAATTAAGTGCTATCTAGTTTCTAGATTAGATGGGCCTCAAGGATCATAGGAAAGCAACATTTCATGTGTGAAATGAAATTCCACAAGCAAGTTTGATATCCATCAACTATGTAGTTTGTTGTTTGTAACGTTTTAATTATTTTCTAAACAATACAGCGATACTGCTATTTTCAAGGGGCATTCACATGCATACCAACCCAATTCTTATGTATTTACATATCTAACATCTAAACTTTGCTTTTTTATAAATTCCATATCTACACCTATACTTTGCTTTTTTTACATTTATACCACCCAAATCTTTCATATCAAATAAAAAATATAATTATTTAACTTTAAAAAAGTGAAACAATTCTTCTCATGCTTAGGTAAGGTGGCATATATATAAACATTGAAGTTTAGGTGTTAGATATGTAAATGCATAAGATTTGAATGTTATGTATGTAAATCTTCTTATTTTTTAATTTTTACATTAATATGACCTTATGTAAAATTTGGTTATTTTTCAGCGTCTTGGTGCTGTGTTTCCTCAAAGGTCCGAGAGACCTGCACCCGTATTAACTCCTCCACAAACACAGCCGTTGGCTAACTATCCTCCAAATTTGAGAAATTCTAACTATGGAGAAGATTTACCTGAGGCTTCTGCCCCTCATGATTTTCCTACGTTGAGGTACAATTTATTCTTTTGGATTTTTTGAAGTGTTATTTGGTTCCAAGTAGAATTATTTAAATGTGGATTTATCCCGTAAGCCTTTATTTTTTTTTTGGCTTTAATCATGCAAGTTGTCTGGCAGTTGATATCTATGGTTCCTGCTCGCGTCTAAATTAATGTGTCTGTGGTACATTTGCTTAGTCACTTTGCTAGTACAAAAACGCCACTTATTATTTTTTTCTTAGAAATATTAAGTGATATTTTGTACAAAAGCACCACTTGAATTCCGAAGCATGCATCTTTTCAGTGCTACAGAAATTCAGAATGCTCGTGGAATTATGGATGTGCTTGCAGAGATGCTCAATGCTTTAGATCCCGGAAACAGAGAGGTAATAACACTTCCAAACCAAAAGTCTCTAAAACAACTTTATTTTTTTATGTAATTCCACTTGATCGAGCAATTTGACCCTCAAAGAATTTGTTATTATTCATTATCATTATTTGTTATGTTAAGCAAATATCTTTTTCTAGCATGATAGTTCAGTTAGATTGATGATTAACCTTAATAACCTATTCATATTTTGCAATTAGTATGATGTTGTGATGCCTCTCAATCATATTTAGTAATTGTTCATCATTAAATTAATTTTTTTTCATCAAATTTATAATCAATTTCGATTAACTTTCTTAAGAATGCTTAATTTTTCATTATTCGTTATAATGATTTAGGATAATTACACAATTAAATTCTAACATACGGTGAAAATTTAGTTTCCAAATAAGGTTCCTACTAATTCTTAAAAAGTTTAAATTAATCCTCAAAGAAGTTTTAATCATCACTGTCATTATAATTAATACTACTGTAATTACTAATCTAATTCAAAATATAATAATTTTGTATTCAATTAAACTAATTATTTATATAATATATTATAAAGAATTTTAGTTTATCATTTTATAAAAGCAACATAACAATTTATTAATTTTATCCTTTCCAAATAAACCCATGTAATAAATATGAAAAGTTTACATAATATCTAAAATAATTATATATTTTCTCAATTTCTCATAGATTGCATGAGATTACTTTCTTGTATTGAGTAGGTTAAGCTAGATTATACGTGTTTTTCTTGCGTAGAACTTTCAGCTAGTGAGAGCTGATTCCTGAATTCAATTTTTGATAATTATCTCATCATCTTTATGGGGCTTCAAGTCTCAAAACAGCAAAGTTGAAATATTTCTTGGAAGATTTACATACATACTCGTCAATTCTTATGTATTTACATATGAGAAAAGGGTCAAAATGGTCCCCGACTCTTTTTCAGGTCATTTTAGTCCCAGATCTTATAATTGGGTCAATGTATTCCCAAGATTCTTTTAAAGGGGGCTAAAATAGTGCGACTTTTTGAGCTTATATTAGTATGGGGACTAATTTGAAACTTATATGAACTCTGAAACTAAAGTGTGGCCCCATGTAAATAGTCAAGCTACTATTTTGGCACTTTACTCATTTACATATCTAACACCTAAACTTCAATTTTTACATATATGCCACTTCACCCATGCATGAATTGGTGTATTCTGCTTTTTAAAAGTTAAAATGGTGTTATTTTTTGTGTGATATGAAAGATTTGGGTGGCAATAAATGTAACAAAGAAAGTTTGGGTGTTAGATATGTAAATACATAGGAATTTGGTGGTATTTATGTAAATGATGTAACCAGCTGCAAAGTTCTAAAGCATGCCTTTGTCGATCTGTAGGGGCTTAGGCAGGAGGTTATTGTTGACCTCGTCGAGCAATGTCGTTCGTACAAACAACGAGTGATGCAGCTTGTGAATTCAACCTCGTAAGACATTTTTCCTTATCGATCTGGTCCTCCTAAGCTCTAATGAATTTAATTTTCATAAAAACACACAATCCTTCTGTATTTGCAGCTCTCTCACCGGAACTTTCATATTTACACGTATAATACTCAAGTTTTTAATATTACATAAAAAATATCACTATTTTCTATTTTTAAGAGTGAAAAGCACCTTTTCATGCATAGGTTTAAGGCACCAAAGTGCTATGTATGTAAATATGAAAGTTTGGTGTGACATAACATAAATATATAAGAATTGCGAGCAATGTTTGCAAGTTTCCCAATTTCTTTTACGAACTTTTGGTTAACTTATGTTTCATGAAGAAAGATGTCTTTTGCTTATTTGTTTGATGTGATTTTAGGGATGAGGAGCTTCTCTCTCTCGGGCTTACTCTTAATGATGATCTGCAGCGTGTTTTGGCAAAACACGATGCCATTGCAGCTGGAATTGCTGTTCGCGTCGAGAAACCGAAGTCTCTTCAGGCACTCGTTGATATCGATGATTCTAAAGCAACGAAAACAGATAGCAGCAAACAGCCACAGCAAAGGTATTCATTCCCTGTATCAAAATGAACTTTTTTTAACCCAACATTGAAGAAGTATTTGGAGTAAAATTTGCAGAATTGCTTGATTAAACCCAGATCCCCTCCCTCTTAGTGATGAAATTTTTATAATCCATGTTCTGTCTTTTTCAAACCGTTTTTTGAAACCCTTAGCGTCATGACTCAAAAACTCAATGTCATTTTTTAATTTCTATTTCTTGGCATGTTGGTTAACGTTATTCCAATTGGGATAATTACATGCAAAGCACTTTGGATTTCGCCATTTACAAAACTAGCATCCAGATTATTTTTTGAACTATGTGCATTTACGCCTACCACAATCAAATTGTTGTGAATTTGATAAAAATGAAACATACGAGTATTTTAATATCCGAATCCGAGTGAGATTTTGAAAAATAGATGGAGAGGGTGCTAATTTGATAATTAAGAAGTTTTGAGTGCTATGTATGTAATTTTCCATTTCAAATAATACTGCATAAAATCCCAAAGAATAATATTGTTTTATAATCGAATTCCGCTAAACCATTAGAGCATCAGGATTTAAGACCGATGTCAGCAAATTTCTATTTTTTACGATGTTATTCAAATAATACTGCATAAACATCCCAAAAAATAATTTATATGATCTTCAGATCTTCCACAAGCACGAGTAGCAGCCCATCCCCGTTCGAGCAATTAGCATTGCCCGCTCCCCCAGCATCGAATGGTTCCGCAACTGCCGCAAAAAAGGTTGACCCTCTTATGGATCTGCTAAGCGGCGATGATTTCAATGCACCCACAACAGCAAATCAGCTCGCCCTTGTTTCCGTCAGCGAGCCAGCAGCATCGCCTTCGCCGCCTAATCAGAACATTCTCGCTCTTGTTGACATGTTTCCTCAGAGTAATAATAACAGCAGCAATGCCAATCCTTCAAGTCCTTTTGGCTCTACTGCAGGATTTCCGGCATCACAAACTCCAATTGCTGCTCCACCCCAGCTTCAGCAGCAGCCCTCGCAACAGCCTACTGTTTATTCCAATGAAGGCCCTCCGAGGGGAACGGAAACTCAGTTCGAGCAGGCGAACTATATTGCAGGAGCTCAAATGAATCATGCAAATCCTAGCTGGAATGGCCAGCAGCAATCGCTTGGCTATGGTAAGGATCTCGGCTGTTGCAATATTTTTTCATTCTCACATTTCGCTAATAAGGAGTATCAAAATGGTCCCCTGAAACTTTGAAGCGGTAAGTTTCGTCCCAGAGTCTATAGAGTATCAAATTAGTCTCCAGATTATCTCAGATTTGACACTTTACTCCATTTCTCTACATTTTAGATTACCGGCGGACATACTTATGAATATCATTGACGCAACTACAACATAGGAAATTACTCTAATATTATCTTTCTGTCACGCCTATTATTTTCTATATATTGGGAATCCTCTATAGCTGAGGACAGGCTATTTGTGCAAGGATGTTGTCTGTCACCCATCATCATCTAGAGATTCCTTTATGATGAAAACCCGTAATCTCTTGAAGTCAGCCTGAACAGCCCTTTGAGGCTCTCTCTCTGTCATTCTTACCAACAGATAAATGTGGTAGGAGGTGTAATTGAGTCAAGCTAACGCATGAGCTAGCTCAGGCTCGGCTCGATAAAAGGCTCGTGAATTGAGCTCGATGAGCTAACAAGCCAAGTTCAAGTCAGCCCCAACTCGACTCGCCAGCTCACAATCCGACTCATTTTAAAAAAATATCAGTATAAAATATATATTAAAATTAAAGTCTTTATCAATTAATTATATTTAAAATGATAAAAAATGATATTTTTTTCTTTTATATTGAATGATTTCTTATTATTTCTCTATCATCTCATTATAATACTAGCTTAAATTAATATATTTTTTTCTCTATTTCATAATGAACAAGCTAATTCGTGAGTCGGCTCGAACTCTTAGACTTGAGCTCAAGCTCAAACTCAATTAATTAATCAAGCTCAAGCTCAACTCGAGGGTGGCTCGAGCTTGGTTCAACTCGACTCATTTAGCCACCTAATTTGAAAACTTGTTTTCTTCAGCAGGTATGCCCAATCAATCAGGAGATTTGCCCCCACCACCATGGGAGTCTCAACCCTCACAGACCACCCAAGTAGCCGGTGAAAACCATCAAATTCCTCAAGCAATGCAACCAACTCCGATGATGGGGATGCATAGTCCTACAGTGATGCAAAACGGCCTTCCTGGAGGGCTACACAACCCTCCATCGCAGGCTGCTCAAGCTGGTGGATTTTTTCCTCAAAATATGCCAGTGGGAGGAATGTATCTTCCACAAATGCAGATTAACCAAGCCGGAGGTATGTATAATCAACCAATACCTGCAGGACCCTACGCCGCCATCCCTCAGCAACCTTTGTATGGAATCCAGATGACTGGTTATTTACAACAGCCACAAATTTATGATCAAATGAGACCAATATACCCATACCCAAACCCTAATGATGTTTCTCAAAGAATGTATGGCCTCTCCATGCAAGAAAACACATACATGAACCCTAACTCATATTATCAGAGACCATCTTCATCGTCATACTTGCCAATGTCGAACAACAAGCCACAGAAGCCCGAGGATAAACTATTTGGGGACCTTGTTAATATTGCCAAATCGAAGACGAATAAACCCATTAGTAAAGTAGGGAGCTTGTAAAATTGATGAACTCCATTTGTGCTTTACTTCAAATTGTTTTTAGTTTTGAGTATTTTCTTCCACTGATTCAGTGATTCCATATATATTCATATTCTTGTGTTTCAGAGTTGTTTTGTATTAATGTTTTCTCTGTTGATTTCTCTGTTGTATATCTTCACTTAGAGGAGGAAATAAAGAATTTGTTAGTTTGTGATTTTAGAGTTCATTTTTTTTAAATTTTGCAGTTCCTATATATATATATATAGATAGATAGATAGATAGATATCATGATTGGTGTAGAGCTTGAGATCTAAATAATATATTTTCGATGGACTCAAGATGGTATGACTTGGGTTTATTTTGGGAGGTTGCATTTTTGATGTTTGGCAGTGGTAAATTGCTGTGGAGAAATCAATTTTTTTCTGAAGCTGTTATGAGTGTTATAAACATCTTTTTTTGGGATAATTATATACATAACACCCGAAACATTGATGTTTACAAATTAATCATCCAGTTGGTTTTTTTGTGCTGCCGAATTGATGTATTTACACGTGTATAATCAAACTATTGAGAATTTGATAAAATGAAAAACATGGGTGGGGGTTTTATCAATTCTGATGTTTGAGTGTGAATTTGAAAAAAAGATGATTAATTTGTAAATAGCTAGTTTCGAGTGGTCTGCGTGTAATTTCCCCCATATTAAGTCCCCAACACTTAAAAAGTATTCTGATTAGACTTTGTTCTCTTTGTTGCATGTTCTTATTATGTTATCGCCGTATTGTACAGTCTTGATTCATTCCACTCACCCTTCTTTTGTTTGTGTGTTTTTTGTTTTTGTTTTTGGTATTTATGTTCATACCACTCAATTTTTTATGTATTTACATATCTAATTCTTAAATTTTATTTTTTTTTACATTTATATCATCTAAATCTTTCCATGTTACAACAAAAATCTCTTTTGAATACACTTTTTTATGCATATTCAAGTTGGCATATGCATTAAAATTAAAGTTTAAGATAAAAATTGAAGTTTAGTTGTTAAATATGTAAATACATGAGAATTGAGTGGCGTGTGTGTGAATCTTCTTTTTTTTTAATTGTTCATTTCCATCAGATTGATGTAGGCGTGTTTTTCTTCGATTAATTATCGTCATTATTATGAATATCATTAGTCTTGTACTTAGTCATCCTCGACGCTATTTGAGGTTCTCCAAACTAAGAATTCTCTCATCTTACAAGGTCCTTTTAGGGCTTATATTTATTATTCAATTCAATCTTTTAAGGGTCTGATTGGAGAGATTGGATAACAACTTTCTTACAGTCACAGGATTTTAACAGATCAAATTGAAAAAGACAGTTTCCCATCACACAAATTTTTAGAAAGCAGCAAGGAAATAGTTCCCCTTAAAGAGCTGTGGTTGTTGTCTGAAATGCAACACATACAGAAAACTGTTCCAAACAGATCCTTAATCTCTAATATTTCTATCACACCCCCTTTTAACAAGATCAATCAAAAGTTGATTGTGGTTATAGAGTTGATCTAGCTATTACAAATAAATTTATCAATAGTTGAAGCATATCTATTTACTCAAAAGCTACTTATTACTTATTGAATCAATATGATAATAGTTTAGGTTGAGCAGATCATTCAAAAACTAAATGTAATTATTATCATTGTTGATATGGTTATTAAAAATAAAATCTAATTACTAGTTGAGTTAATGCCTAAAGAGAAGACTTGGTATAGAATTTTCTCTTCAGTTAGGAGACTCGAATTCGAAGCACATTCTAATCATTAATTTTCTTAGATAGTAATTGTAATTTGCATCCTCCCAAATTATTTATTAATTTAGTTTCATTAATGTGCATAATAATTTAACCAATCATCAATCATGCAAAAAAAATATAAGAATCAAATACAACTCCTTTAAAATCATAGTTTTCACAAGCATTCAATGCATGCACTCCATCATCAATAACCCAATTCATAGCATAATTAAAGGAGGTGGGAGATGCTGAAAACATACAATTAGCCATGACAAAATGCAATCCACATCAAGAACAAATTAAAAAAAAAAAAGGAAATTTACTAACATACGACACGATTTTACATATCTAACACCCCAAATTTAATATTTATACTTAACAGCACTTTGGTGTCATGAACTTATGTATGAAAATGTGTATTTCGCTTTTAAGATAGTGATGATGGTATTTTTGATGTGACGTTAAAAGATTTGAGAGGCATGTATATAAATATGAAAATGTTTAGGTGTTAAATGTATGAATACATAAAGAGCTGTGTGGTAAGTATGTAAATGCCCCCACTTACATTGACTACCTGTAACAAACAGTAAAGTTTCAATTTACATAATTATGCTTCACTGTGAACAATCAGCAGGAAGCAAAAAAACCCTGAAAATTGAATCTGCAATAATAGAATTCTATCCAAATTATTTTCCTCATATAATCTCCCCTAAGCAAGTTATAATTGTTCCTGTACATTTACATTATAGTCCTGCTAGATTTGGAAATCAATAACACAGCCTGCAATCTTCTCTGCAGCTTCAATAGCAGACATTATTTGATTCTTTGGAGATTGAATGGAAGCTGCAAGAATCTGAGATTCTTTCTTAATTTTGTTCTGTGGAAGCTTGGAAGGATAGCTGCTAAGTTCTGTATGGTAATTATCAGATGCAGACCTCCATGGATCTGCAACATTTTCATCTAAAGCAGTAATCTCACTAATATTATTACCAAGAAAAACTGAAGTTTTAGTAAATTGCATAAATAAATGAACCGCATGCAGTAATTTTGGGTTTGGGTTATCTGAAACTGAACCAACATTGATTTGAAATTGACCCCAAATTTAGTCCAAATCAATGTTAAATGGGTTGTATGAATCAGATTTGGGTTAGCGGTTTGAATGAGGATCGGGTTGGATTTTCTGACCTGTTTAATATTTGAGTCGGGTTTAGGCCATACCCAAACCCGATTTGACACCCCGAGTTTTGTATTAGCAATATATGTTAGCATGATTCTGTAGAAGAAAGCAGAAGTCCAAGTTTACCTTCTGAATTAGTTGGTGAAGCTGATCCTATCATGCTTGTGCTGGCCCTTGTTACACACATCCAGGTTCTGCTTGATCCTTGCTCACATTCTGCTATAGGAATGTGCCAGTGGCCTCTCTCTGATTCCTGAATTCATGTCCAAGTTTGTGTCAGTAAATGTTACATTTACATTACTAACAAAATAAATAAAT
>NEWO01000033.1:2477369-2514049 GCA_003013225.1 Phalaenopsis aphrodite | reverse complement strand
TTTGAAAGCCCAAAAGGCTAATATATTAAATAGAAAGAAAGATACGAATACAATGTGTGGGAGGGCCCAAACATGACACCCTGCCCACACAAAAATCCTAAATGGTTTCAAAACTAGAAAAAAACAAAAAAATGCATTAGATACTTAAATAAAAGGTCTAACAGTGTCGAAATACATAGTACCAGGTGGCTAAAGAGCGACCCAATTTGGACTTCTCTGCCTCTAGTTCTAGTGTAGGAGCAAGCTAATAAGCTGGTAAGATGATTGACATTGTCAGTAGTAACCAATGTATCATCCAATATGTTCCCGAGCTGGAGTCGGTCTCCATTCTTCTTCTTCCTCTTGGAATAGACTTGTCATTCCTCTTCCGAAGAATCAGTCTGATGGGGCGGTAGAGCTGAAGCAGAAGGATTACCAACCCTAGTACCCACAATAGGTTCTAGTATATGTGAAGTATGAGTTGCCTCTACACCAGAAACTTCCTGAAGAAATGGAGCTACGAGGCTCTCCTGATTATCAGTCCGAACACTATCATTTGTAGATAATAGTTCATCAGTATTGCTTTCTATGGGGTTTGAAGGTGTCAGCATCACATCACTCGCAGTAACAGTAACAATAGTGTCATGGGGGGTTTCTCAGGGGCAACAGTCACCTCTTGTCTGGTAGTATCCTCCCCAGGTAGAACTAAAATATTCAAAGTAGTGGGGTTAGACCCATCCTTATTCACTTGAACCTTAGATTGCAAATTTGGATGAAACTTGTGACATTTATCAAGGACATGACCAAACATCTTACAGTTGGTACAATATGGCGGTTTGTACTCCATGATGATTTGTTGTCAATAACTATTATGGGTCATGCCTAGCCAGACTTCAGTAACGTCAGGTAAAGTAATATCCATTTACACAAGTATTTTGGCCACCGAGGGTCTGGTTAATTTGAAAGTAGGCAGATCTAGCTTCAAAGGAGATCCCCAAAGATGGCCCCAGCTGAGTAGAGAACCTGATGGTGAAAAAATGCAATTTGAGGTCAGCTAAACTAAACCATACAGGTACAGTGGGAGTTTCATGATTTGGGTCAAAATTCAGAGACCACTTGAGTAGCTTCATAGGTTTACCAGCAATGTTACGATATTTCTTAGAAAAAAATTGAGCGTAGTCTTCAGACACGGTTAATTGAATCAAAACATGTCTCACATCCATGGGTCTCATTTTCAACTTTCCTGCTAATTTGAGGTTATCAAAACTTTTCCTGATAACCTCCATAGGTGGGTGTCCCCACTGAAATTTCCCAATGAGATCAAACTTGAATTTGTCAGTCGGTTGAAATTTCTGCCTCAGAGAAAAATAGTATTGTCTTCCCACTTTTCCTGCTTGCATTCTTAATAAAGGGGCAGTCACCCGTACCATCACGATTCTCCTTATAATTTGAGGGAAACACAACCGTCGTCTCCCTCTGAGGATTACCCACAACGTGGGCAAAGAAGGTTTTGTCAGGTTCAACCGAAGAAGAAGAAAGCTCCATCACAGCAAGGAGAAGCCCTGCAAGTCGTGTAACGAGCTGAAGAGGCCGGGGAGCTGTGCAAAAGACAATAATTTAAAAAAAAAGTATCAAATTAGTCCCCGTACTCTTTTTATATAAATTCAAATAATCATTAATAAGGACTATTACTCCCATTAAAAACTTCTAGAAACTAAGGGCTTGTTTAGGATCAATTTTATTTTTTTCAAAATTTTTGTTTTTATTTTTTCTTTTATTTTTAAAAATATATTTGTTTAATTTGTTTTTAACATTTTTTTTTGTTTCTAAAAACAAATAGACATGTTCTTAAAAACACTTAAAATAACTTTTTAATGTTTTGTGTGTTTTAAAAAACAATCATTTCTTAATCAAACAATTCAAATATGTTTTATTTCGAATCAAAACATAAACAAAATAAAATAAAATAAAATAAAATATTAAAAAATAAAAAAACAAAAAATAAAAGCAATCTCAAATGGCCGCTAAGTTTGCACTTTTATAAACTTTGGAAATAAAATCATCACATGTAAATAGTCGGGAGACTATTTTAGCACTTTACTCTATAAGTAATTATTGTTGGTTTTTCATCTACTCCTATTTTACTTTGATTTTGATTTTTCATAATATCAAAATTGAATCTTTTATCCTTTTTTTTAATTTGGGAACTAAAATCGAACTGAATAAACCAAACTACATTGCAATTTGATCTAGTTGAATTCTACTCAAGATTTGGTCGGTTCGATTCTATCTATAATCGCTGGTCTGATTCAACCAGTTTAACAAATCCGTCAACCAATCAAACTTAACTAACTAAATGTGCACCTTCAATATTAATTTAATAAACAATATGACAGGTGTTTAGTCATAAAAAATCAACTTTGGATGTAGTCTCCTTCAAATTAAAGAGAAACCAACCTGAATGACAACAGAGCATGGAGGTGGCATTACATACTGAAAATTTCCATCTTCATGCTTGAAACGAACCTAAAACAAGATAGTAAAAGGCCTTCAAATTAGAGAATTTAGCGAATAATGTTTTATTATGATATGATTTCATAATAGAAAATATATTAATGACATCCTATTGTTGTCATTTTTTATTTTACTATGATTTTAACTTTGTGGCAATTTATAACCATAATTCAATAGATTAAACATAAAGTCCCCTGTTTTCTCCATGAAGAAAAATTAGGGCAATCAAAAAATAATTTAATCAATATACCCAAAACTAATGAAAGGACATGCAAATATTAGAATCTTTGGGGTGTTGCCTACCCCCACAATAGCTTGATTACTATTATTCGCGGAGGTTGGCCACAACTAAGTCTATGTGGTCATTTTTTTCGTAGAATAGAAGTTAGGCCCCACAACTTCATAAAAGTAATACTCTTTGGGGCTTGTTTGGGATCAATTTTTTTATTTTTTTGCTTTTGATTTTTTTTTTATATTTTGACTTGAAATACAATATGTTTGGTTGTTTTTAAAAACAATCAAAATAACTCAAAATAAGTTTTAGATGTTTTGAATTTTTTAAAAACAAACTAATTTACTTTTTAAAATTAAACAAAATGCAAAAATTACACTAAACACATGTTCTCAAATACAAGAAAAAACAAAAACAAAAAACAAAAAGTAAAAGTGATTGAAATCAAGCCATTCATGAGTGATAACAAATCATTCAATCATGCACCACACAACAACATGCATGCTTGCATGCATATATCGATATAAGTGTGTAAAACATACGTATTAATTCTAAATTTTTACAACAAATTACATGTTCATAATGCATGCAAAAGAAAAAAAAAACTTTAATTTACATAATAAAATTGAATAAGCATTTTATGTTGAATTTGCTACTGAAAAACTAATGAAGTTTATATTGCAAGTTTTTGCTTCTTCACCTGATGCCTTTCTTTCCATTTGGGGAAGAAATCATTTCCTAAAACCTCGAAAGCATGGTCTCTCATCTCATCATTGGTGACAACCAAGCTTCTGCATTTTATAGCTGCATATAACCAGTACCTGAAACCCATGTTATCATCTATAGTGATCTAATGCAGTAAGATCTAAGAAAAAAATTACAGTTAGAGAAGAAAACATTTACAGATAATTTTGATTTTCAGTGTTTTAAGTACAAACTCATGTTTATGATGTAGAGTTGTTGGCCAGCTTGATTTTTTCACACAACTAAACATGACATTATACGACTACCATCTTTTCATGAGCATTGATTAATTTCAAAATTCCCTAGAAATGCTCCTGTCTAATAGTTAAAATCTCAAAATAGTTTCCTTTCATTTAAAAATAGGAGCATTTACATACACACGTAACACACCGCACAATCCTTATTTATTTTCATATTTTACATCTGAACTTTCTTATTTTAATTTATAACAGTCAAAATTTTAACAACCCATAAAAAATACCACAATTATTAATTTTTTAAAAGTGATATACATCTTTTCACGCATAGGTTAATGAAACCAAAGTGTCATAAGTGTAAAAATCAAACTTTAGGTGTTGGACATATAACTACATAAGAAATGTTTGGTATGTATGTAAATTTCCTCAAAAATATCTCAGAGACCAATCCAAAACTTATTGCATAATTTGGGAGCTATGTGCCCTCTTGCCTGTCTTAACAAACTTTTGAAGGCCAGATTTTGGGTCATTTCCATTGTAAAACTTTCCTTGTAGTTATCCTGTCAAATCTTCCACTTTACATGGTTTTTAAGCCACATGGCAATATGAAAGTGTAAAATTACATCACAAACAAGTATAACTAGTTTAAAAATTGAAGTCACTTAATTGAATCCATATGAAGATCAATACTCATTAATTTAACTGCTATTCAATCAATTTCATATTTTTTGGAATTTTTATCAGCTTAGATGCTGAATTTTCATATTTTGTTCTCTCTTCATTTTTCTACTTAAGGTCTAACATGTACATAGACTAAAGCTTCGTTTGGTTTAGCTTTTTTTTTTTTCTAAAAATTAGTGTCTAAAATAACTACAAAATGATGTTTTGTGAGAAGAACTTTTAGGAAAGTATGCCAATCAAACGACGCCGAAAATGGAAAGTAGTATTAAAGCTTCTCCAAATGAAGCCTCAGAGTCTGTTCAGGGGTAGCTTCTGACTGCTTTGCTTTTCAGACTGCTGCTAAACTTTTGTTTGACTACTGCTTTCAAAAAATTTTTCTGTTGATAATTTATTTTGTACAACCAAATCTATTGAAGTAAATAGCTATAAGAAAATTGTCATTAGACCTTTAAAAAAAAACATACTTATAATCCTCACAGCAACAACTTAAAAAAAGGTTACTTTCATCGTAACAACTTCTAAGAAAATTATTTTAAAATCATATTTACAAAAAGTTGCTGCAACCTCAAACAAACCTGAAATTGGTTTGTCTTCGACTGTCCTAGACTAGGTTCCATTGATTCAATGATACAAAAAGGTCTAAAAAAACAGCATATAGCATGAAAATGTAAACAACCGCAACCATTACATCATAGCAAATCACAATGCTCTTGTATCAGCAATATTTTTCATAAAAGTCCCACGAAAATAAGAAAGAGATGGCAAAATGATTTCATTTGTGCTTTTTCGAGATTGCTTAGTACAATATAGATTATGAAAAACAATGACTACATTATGTTTGGGCTGGTAATCAAAATATCATATAAAAATATTCTCACCAGTCATCATTTGATCCTGTAGGAGTTGCATAAATAGCATCAGCATTTTTCCATTTCTCTACAAGCTTCTTATTGAATGGTTCATTCATCTTCCCTCCAAAGAGGCGTTTGTTATGCACTAAGATAAGAGGCCACTTCTTTAATGGGAGTTTTTGCCTTATGCCATTAGCAACAGCATTTACCTACAAATTCAAAAATCAACAGTTAAGATGAGTCAGAAATAACATTTCAGTCAGAAGGAATTCAGTATGTATTTACATATCTCACACCTAAACTTTCATATTTACACACATAGCACTCAAATCTTCTCCATCAAGTCGAAAATAGCACTATTGTCACTTTTTAAAAGTGAAGCACCGAAGTGCTATGTATGTAAACATGAAAATTTAGGAGTGAGATATGTAAATGAATAAGAATTGTGTGCTAAGTATGTAAATTTCCCATAATACTACTATGGCACACCTTATTTATAGAAAATCTCCGCTGCTTGAAAAGGCCAACATTTGCAGCATCAATAACAGCTTCAAAAGGACCATAGTACTCCAACCATTTCTGCAACGTTAATGAAAAATCAGCCCTTAGCCTTTAAACCTTCCTGAGATTTATGCTAAGAAATTTGCACAATTGAAACCAAGATGGCTGCTTAATTAAACCATATGAGAAACTGTAGCACAAAACTTCAAATTATATCACAGTAGCAAATATTAAAACAAAGGAAGATTTACATACATACCAGTCAAGTCTTATATATTTACATATCCAACACCTATACTCAAGGGCGGAACCAGCATTATTTTTTAGAGTGGGCAAAATCATCTAACGTTTAACTTTCTTAAGTATTTGGTAACATCCTACTAGAGCCTCACTCTCTATTACACTTTGAACCTAACAACGACATGGGATCACCTCTTTACCTTTCAAGAAACCATTTGCCTCAATGCATTATATATATTATACAAATTACTATTAACTGTAACCTTTAATATTTTTATTATTTCAATGGAAAAAGAGTTTTCGGTCTCCGTGGGTTTCTTCCTCAGCATTCCCATAAGAAGCTTTGCTATCTCCTGTTAATGGAACTGTAAAGCTCTCATGATATGAAAGCAATCAGGCTCTCTCCTCAATAATCCTTCCAAATTCATTCTCTTCTCCATAACCTGCTTCTCTCCCTAACCTAACAATGCCGGCAGCCTCCACTTATACAAACCGAGAGAATCCTCCCACCCTACCAAAAAAAACCAAAGCACCCATCCCTACCTCTCATAAATTTCTAATGTCCAATGTCAAGTCTATTGCAAATGTTCAGCTCACCGAAAGCAACTATACCACTTGGAAACCCCAAATCTTTAAGCTCTTCAAGGCAAATGGATTTGCAAGCTTCTTGGATGGCTCATCAATTTGTCCTCCTCAAATACCAAATTCTAAAGGAACCCCAAATCCAAACCACCAATATTTCAGTTGGCAACTCATCTACTTCCTTGTGTATGTCGATGACATCCTCATCACGGGAAGTGACCCTCACGCCATTTCAACCCTCATCCGAACCCTCCAATTAAAATTCTAACTCAATGAGCTGGGTTTGATCAACACCTTCTTAATATCAATATAAACCGCAAATCCCATGGTCACCAGTTAACCCAAACCTCATAAATTCAATCCCTCCTCCACCAACTTGGCCTGTCCATGAGCAAACCAGTCCACACTCCTCTTCCCCACAAATTGATACCCGACAAAAACTCCCTTCAAGACTTTCCAAATATCACTCAATACCGACAATTTGCCGGTTCACTTCAGTTGCTTACCATTACAAGACAAGACATGGCCTTTGTTGTCAACTACATATGTCAGCATATGCATCACCCCCTTCTTTACCACTTTCAACTCATTAAAGGTCTCCTTCGCTATCTAAGGGTACCATCACATTTGGTCTCCCAATAACCGAAAGCTCACCTCAACTCCACACCTACTCCAACTCCGACTGGGTCGGTGACTCACAAGACCGAAGCTCAACAACTGGATTCTAAACATTTCTCGGTACCAACCTCATCTCATGGACAGTTTAGAAATAGAATATAGTAGCTCGCTCCTTCACTGAAGCTGAGTATCGAGCACTTGCTTCCTCTACAATCAATGTAATATGGTTTTGAAGACTACTTCAAGGATTTAATATTCCCACTCCAAGTTCAACATCAATCCAGTGTGACAATACATTACCAATCGCCATCACTCTTAACGTAATCTTCCACGCCCGCACCAAACATATCAAAATAAACTGTCATTTCATTTGAGATCACATTTAATCGGGTGACATCAAAATTCTACACATTAGTTCAATATATTAAGTGGTTGACAAATTCACAAAGTTTCATACAACTGCCTGCTTTTAGCGTCTACGACACAAGCTCACCATCACTCCATCAAATGTCGAGCTTGAGGGGGGATAACAAACCTACAGCACTTCCTACTAGAGCCTGACTCTCCACTACACTATTAAATTAAACACCACATGGGACCACCTCTTCAGCTTTTTAGAAACCATTTGCATTAATGTGTTATATATATTATATAGCTTACTATTCACTGTAACATTCAATATTTTTATTATTTCACTTGAGAAAGAGTTTTCGGGTCTCTGTGGGTTTCTTACTCAGCTTTCTTTTGTTATCACCTATTAATGGAGATGTAAAGTTCTCACCTATTAATGGAGATGTAAAGTTCTCACCTATTAATGGAGATGTAAAGTTCTCACCTATTAATGGAGATGTAAAGTTCTCACCTATTAATGGAGATGTAAAGTTCTCAGGGGGGTTACTAAATTGCCTAAATTACAGAGAAAAAAATGTTAAATTTGATTAAATTTGCCTATTTATATAGAGATATTGTAAATTCCAGTTAAGGCAATTGCGCCGCCACACACCTCCCACCCCCCCCCCCCCCCCCCCCCCCCAACCCCCCCCCCCACCCCCCCCCCCCCCCCCCCCCCCCCAAACATAATCTATCTCTGCTCCTACCTAAATTTCAATTTTTACATATATGCCACATTATCTTTGCATGAAAAGATTTATTTTGATTTTTAAAAGACAAAATAGTGGTACTTTTGATGTGACATGAAAGATTTTGATGGTATAAATGAAAATAGAAAGCAAAGTTTAGGTGTTACATATCTAAATACATAAGAATTGGGATAAACAGACACGAAGCTCCCTGTTAACACTCAGGAAAGCACACGGACACAACTGTAACGATTACATGTTGCTCAATACTGCTTATTAGAGCAAAAGTAAAACCGCAAGTAGAGCAAATAAACTAAAATTCAAAGTTCTGAGCAGTTTTACTTGGAATTTCTCGAAGTATGAGTTCCTATCCCTCTTGATTGCTATAGATTCTACAGACTTGGCAAAATTTTCAGTTTCAACAGGATCCAGATCAATAGTAGCCAACTTCTCTCCACAAACCGAACAAACACCTTCACCATCAACATGGCTTTTCATAACCGCCCATTTTCCCTTGCCCAACCAGCCCATGCCATGCCATCCCCCACCACTATTCTCCACGGCTTGTTTTATAGCCATCTTGTCCCATTTCCTCTTTCCAACTCTAGAAGCAGTCAAACTCTTAAACCAGGCATCAATTATATCAGCTGTAGATGGAGAAACCTGCCTAACAGTACTTCTAAGCTTATGAAGCAAGTAATAGACCTTCTCTGCTCTTCCAGCTTCCACACTGGCTCTAAGAAGAGCAGCCAATTCAGGCTCTTCAGGTGTGATCCCTGATTCAACCATGTGTCTCTCTACTTCAAATGCTTTCTCAAGGCTTCCATTACTGGAGAAAGCAAGGATTGCAGGACTATATGAGCGAAGCCTCGGAGTTATATTCATCTCCTTCATCTGTTTTACAGTCTCAAATGCCATGTCTCCATCCCCCATGGACATGGCCATTCGAGCAACTGATGTCATAGCTGCTTCACTCATTGGAACCTTCTCCAAGCGCATCTTCTCATATATCTCAAACCCCCTTCTTCTTGCATAGGTTCTCTGATCATCACTTAATATAAGAGGCGCCCCATTAGTTCTCGTCTCCATAACTTCAAGGATTTGATTATCACAAGACTCTGGTCCGCAATCTTCGGAATAACTCACTAAAGATTGCAACTTTGGCATCTTCAAGCTTCCAAAATGTTTCGGCATGCTTAAATTTTGCAACTTTGAATCATCGTCTGAAGCCTCTTCGCCAGAACTAAAACCACCACTTTTAACTGTTCCACTCTTTGCGGGGTAAACAAAACCAATCGCCGCGGAAGAGCAAAGGTACAACAGCACATTATAGTGATACTGCTGCAACCTTAAACCTTTTCTAATGGCTTTGTCATACAGAGAGATGGCTCCCAATGCATCCCCAGCCTTGGAGCACATATCCAACCCAATCCTAAACTCAAGTTCTTCTGGACTGAGCTCTCCTTTATGACTCTTCTTCTCCTTCTTCATTTCGTTCTCCCTGTTAACAGATTTCTTCAATCCTTCATCTCCTTCCTCATTCCCCAACCTCATGGACGAAAATCCATCAAGAAGCATCTCTCTGCCTCCTTTAGAACCCATATTTGCAAGCGGATAGCCAACTTTTTTGTCGAGTGCGAGGCTCTTCGCGCTGAAAGACCAACTTTTGGTAATTTTCTCGAGCACCTTGCCGCCATGGGGAGCTTGAGGATGAGCGGGCGGCAGAGAAAGCAGGAAAGAAATAGAGGAAGAAGGGGGAATGGAAAGAAGTTTTGAAGGAAAGGAGGGAAAGAATAGCACTCGGAGAGGGGAAAGAGGGGGAGAGATCATGGCGAAGAGGCTTTAAATAGAAGAAATGGGAAGCCATGCAAGTATGGCTGTAGAGAGATAGTGTAAGCCATGGCTGCCATGAAGAAAACAGAGGGGCGAAGGAATGAGAGAGTGTCATGAGCGCCGCCGGTACCCTTATCCGTTTTAAATGGTTCCACTTTAAAATTGATCAAATTAATTAAAATCTAAATATAAAAATAAGAAAGTTAAATCAATATAAATTTTAATAAAATCAAATTGGAATCTAATTTGATCTAAATAGTTTGATTATGAGCAAACTAAAATTTTGTTATTTATTAGAATTTACATACCTTATCTACATAATATTCATTTAATTTCATAAATGCTTTATTTATTTCAATCAAATATTATTTATAATAAATATTTGAAAATTTTATTTTATTCCCCATAAAATTAAAATATAATAAACCTAAAAAAAATTGAACCCAAAATCAAATATTAAACTTTTAAAAATCACTGAAATCTTATTTTAAAACAGAACGAACCATCCAAATTTAGTTTAGTTCAATTTTTCAGTTTTGACCAAATAATGCACCCCCTAGCCTAAAAGATTACATACAATTCACATCATTTTTTTAGGAATTGACATAATTAAATCTTAAAATTTAATTTTCTTAAAATATAAATAAAAAAAATTATATTTCATTATCCATGAAAAGTGAAAATGAATAACATATCCCATATACTTATCTAATAAAATTGCATATGCACCAAGTGCACATTAATAAATTTCATAAAATAAAATATATTGGTTAAATTATACATTTTCTTTAATAAAGTGATCAAATAATATATTGATCATCAATTATTATGTTAATTAGTGAAAAAAAAGTATATTTTCTTTGAACTATGATAAAATATAGTAAAATTTTATAATTTTTTAATTAAAATTTTATAATTTGATTGTTAGAGAATATATTTTTTTTTTCTTTGTTGAATTATCAATAATATAGAAACAATAAAATCACATTTTAAATGAAACCTCAAAATATCATGACAAATACGGCATTTTATTTTTTTGTAAACATTATAAATTTAAAGATGAATATGAAATCAAATAACAATATGTGTGTTAAAATATTATCTTTGACATTAAAATAATATTATATTTAAAATTTCATATTTTGGAAAAATGTTCATATTAAGCATTATTATTTCATTATTATGTAAAAAGCATGTATGGGATTATTATTTTAAATGTCACATGTCAAATTTCTTATATTTTATTTTAAAAGCTAAATCATTGAACATGAACAATTATTTCATTTGATAAGTAAATACTTATGCATTCTAATATGTTTAAACATGACATATTTATTTAATGTGTACGATATAATAGATCTAACCATTAATAAAACTCAACCATATATTATCTATTTAAGTTATTCATATTGTATCAACGAATGATTTATCTTAACATTATATCAAGTCTTTTCATTTTTAAAGTCAAATCTAAAGTTTACACACACATATTGGTAGTAAAAACAAAATATAAAATGTGATGGAAGGAAAACAATAATGACAGGATGCAGTTTACTTTAGGCTTTGTCACATGAGAAATTAATATGTGTAGAGTCTGTATGCATGTGTACTCCATGTTCAACAGTGTTGTATATTATTGTACACATATTGTACAATGTTGTATAATACTATTCTATAAAGAGTCCACATGTATATGAACTCCCTATGTAATATTCTCTTTTTTGGATGTCAAACTTTCATGATAATGTCTTTTTTGGCTTATTGAAATACATTCCTTCTAGCTTTATCATACTATATTTATTTTTATAAATCACTCAAGGAATACGTGAGAAGCCAATCGACGCTTTAAGTGTCTCATCCCGTATGCGTGTGTATGTTTGTCTGTGTCTGTGTAAGAGCGAGACTATAATTTTAAAAAGAAAAAACTATATCAAATTAAAAACTGAATGTGGGGCATTAAAAACTATGTTTGTCACTTCCATGGATAAATTGTTCATTTTCCCTTATTCTTTTGCTCACTTATATATATATATATATATATATATATATTTATAGAGATATTATTTAATTCATTTAAAAACTTATATGATGCTATTAGGATAAAAATTTAGTTTTTGGAAAGTTTACATACATACCCCGTATCTTCTAAGAAATTTCCAACCGCCCGGCCGCCAAGAGCATACCGCGTGCGAGCCCTAAAAGGCGATCCCGCGAGTTCATTTGGTATCCCACTTGGGATAAATCCCTAATTCCCCGCCGCCTGGTTAGGTTACAGAAGCCATGGAAAGAATCACAAAGATGCGCTCTCGTGAGTTCGATCTTGATGCTGCCTCGGAGTCCGAACCAGAGGCGCTATCCCTATCGCCGTCTCCGGGTCCGCGCATCGGCCTCAACCTCAGCAGCATGGTCGTGAAGCCTCCGGCAAGCAATGGCGGAGGGAGCGATCTCGACATCGGATATGACACCGATGATCGCCACCGCGGTTCCCCGCCGCATCAGCGCCGACTTAATTCTCCGCAAGATGTTCACCCCCGTGGTTCTCCGTCGTCCAGCCGACGCCGTGGGGGCTACTCGCCACTGCATCGCCGGAGGTCTCCTGACGGATTCCGCCGCCGTGTGCCACAACCTGGTCTGCAGCGTCGTGGTTCTGCGATTGGTCTTCGACGACGCGGGTCTCCTCTGGCGTTCCACTCACGGTCTCAAAGGTTTCAGAATGATCCAGGTGATTTATATATGCTTAGCTAGTTGTAAATTGGGTGTTGATTTATATATGCTTAGCTAGTGCTGCGGTGCATATATTGAAAATTTTGAGTTGGTGGGTTTTTGATGTCTTCGTAAAATATGAACTCGCTTTCAACGTATTGGGGGTTTGGGCTTTTGTTGTCTCTGGTTTACTTATGATGTGCAAGCCATAAGTTATCGTTTACTTATGCTATGGTAATGTATCATGGTTAATATCATTGAGTTTTTTCCCCAAAATACTATGGGAGTGTTTGGAGGCAAGTAGGATTTAGTAAATCTGCATGACAAAAATCCATTAAATCCACCATACCCCGGAATTTAGTAAATCCAGTTTTAAGCCGAATCGATTCCAAGGCTAAATTTGGAACCCTAAATCCAGAAATTCATAAATCCACGGAAAGCCCACATTTTAGTGCTTGACTGGATTTAGTAAATTCTGTGATAAGTACTATTAAAAGGTGCTATGAAACATCCCCTTAAGATGTTGATTCAAGTATGTGGAACTTGGTTTGCAGCTGTTTTTATAACCTATGAGATTTTTTGAAATTGTTAAAGTTTTCACTTTGATTGAGAATTGCTACTGCTTTGAGGCCGTTTTTTAAGTGATGAAAGGTCAAGGATTTTAAAAGTAGGAATTGGTTGATGGGTCTTTTTTTCCTTTTTTTGGTTGAAGTTTTGAAGTAGAATGCATGAACAGAGATGGCATTATTACAAATTTACAATTAATGAAAGTTAGTTTATGTTGCTGGTCATGTTGAAGAAAAAAACTTAAAATATTGATGCAAATTTAAAAAAAAATGTTTTATATATAGTATTTTCAAGCGGTAATATTTTAGCTGATGTCTCTGTTCTCTTTTGGCATATAGTCTTTACCAATTTGTTCAGTTCATTTCCTGTAAATGTTGTATTTTCTTTCTGTATCACGAGTGTTTACATCCTTCTTTAAGTGCTATTTTCCTCTTGTCAAGTTTCATAAACTTAGATTTTTGAAAACAATCATAATTTAGTTTCTTAGCTTGTTCTCTTTATACTATGTATGCGGCCAAGGGTGTTTTTCCTTGCATTTATCATGTCTTTTTTAGCTTAATTTTATTGGAAAAAACCGAAAATAGTTTGAAGTTTCATTTTTTGTCAGGTAATTTTTTAGTGGAATGCATATTGATTGGAAATTGGAGTTAGATATAGTTCTTGTTGATAATTTTTTTTTGTTATTATTATTTAAGAAATTATTTTGAGGTATGGTTAGTTGGTAGCTTATCTCAAGTTTTAACTGTTGCTGCTTCTTTACTTGCAATGGTATTTGCCATCATGGCTTCAAATAGGATTTTAGGTGTGATTTGAGTGCATTGTAGTTTGTGTTTATGATTCTGTTTATTATGTAAATGATTCACTGAGATACTTTGTATTGAATCAGAGCATGATTGTATTAGGTTTGATTTATGCAATTTTTTTTTAACCTTCTTTACTAGTAAATTATTTTTCAAATTTTATTGGGCCTAAAAGTTATGGAGTGGGCTGACTGCAACTTTTAGGTTGTTCCTATTTTTGTTGAGTGGTTATAGGTTTGAATCAATCAAGAAAGAACTTCTTTTATGAATCGGTATGGGACGTGTAGTCACTGATCCATGTCCTCTTAGACCCTTCAGGCAGTTGGAACCATGTGCATTGGTATACTGTACCATATATATAAATAAACTCATATAATTTCTGTGTAAAGATGGATGATATTGATTCTTATTCATTGCTTCATTTTGATATACATATTTTAAATTGGCAGACTAGCTAGAAAGCGCCCTCTACCCTAACAGATTCTCCTGTTTATATTTTCTTCGTAAAGTTTTTGAACTTGGCTCTAATTTCAAAGTTGTAGTTGCTGTATGTCCTCCTTCAGTTCATATTCTTGTTCAATTTTAACAAAATTTAGGCTACCCTATCTGCAATCAAATTTTAACAAAAAATTCAAAGTTGAACCAAGGCTTTGTTTGGCTTAATTTGTTCTTACCTTCTTTTAATTCATTGAACATAAGCAAATTTATGCTATTCGGGAAACTACAGTGGGATAAAATCTAGTTTTTTGACAGTTGAAAGCAGTTTCTTAAATTGATATTTTATGTAGTTTCCTGGAAGGGCACTTTTAGTGTATCTTAGCTTTATCATCTAGTTAATTTATTAATTATATTAATAATTTATATATTTCAGGATATCATATTTTGTATGAACTTTATAAGAATATTTATTTTTGTCAATCATCAGTTCATACAATGTTGAGATAGTCTTTTATCTAACAACCCAACTCCTGCAGTGTTTTAGTTTATAATTTTGATGTGATTTGCTAAGAACTTTCTGATTTACTCATGCGTACAACACTGCACAATGCAATATAACAAAACACAAGATAACAATTCCAAAGGAAGCCTGAATCGGATGTTTGGGGTTATTTTGTTTTGACTGCATATGTATTATGATATGTGATGATTTGAGTTGGCTTGGCTCGATTAAAGTTGATTATTTATTATTATAAGAAGTACTAATTATCTTTATGTGAAAGGCATGTTATGGAAGAATTCACCTCAAACACCAATTAATTTTCAATAAATTGAATCAGTACTTGATTGTTTCTACATCCACCAATTTATCTGTCATTTGTAGTGGCAGCTTAGATTACTTGATTGAGGTAAGCGTATGCTAGATTTTAGAACTCTTCTATGATTGATCACAATTACATTTGTTACTCTTAATATGTTGTCGAGTTATCATCTATTGGAATTATGTTTTCGACCAGTGTTTATTGTGAATGAGGATTATCGATCTTGATTTTGCATTTGAAGGCTGCATTCTTGTTAAGATACAACCTTTGGATGATAATATATACTCTTCTTTTAAGAAGAATATATGTTTCTTTTTGAACCATGCAAGATCTGAATGAATGGTCAGGGCCACTCATTTTAACAGTCATGAATAGTAATAAGACAAATTTTCATAAAACTTTACAATAATTTAGTTTTGTGCAAGTACATGAAATTAGAGGCCTGATGATTGGTCGATGCAGTATTTCTTTTAAATCTTGTTTTTACAATTACTTAAAGCTAACTAAACCTTATGTTCATTTACTCGCATTTTCTTGAAAAAAGTTTTGGATTAATGAAATGCTGGAGGTGTTATTTTTCTGAAGGGTGTCTCACACTCTTAAATTTTTATTGCATTCAATTAATCATTATACTTACATAAGTTGTCATCAAATTTGACTGAACTCATTCTTTTATTGTTTTAGATCATAAATGTGCTATAAACAATTCTATGTGTGTCTAAAATTTTCAACATACATCGTCATATTTGTTTTTTTATCCCGCATCAATGTGTAATGCCAACGATTCATATCATAGAAGCTCACCATTATAATAAACCATTCTACTTGAAAGGAGAATAAAAACTGTCAGAGATACTTAGAGCTGTAAAACTCTGGTATTCCCATGTGCACCATGGTTCTATGAATTTTTATATCACCGTATATGGTCTGCTAAATTTTTGTTTGTTGTCTTTCACTTTCAAAAGGATTTATATCTTGAGCACATTGTCTCACAGAAAACCTGTCATTATATAAATGATGAGTATGTTAAGGTGTTTGGAATCGCCTGTTAAGATTAGTTGTCTACTTACACAGTTTGGCACAGCGTGAATAATATATTATGGTGAACAAGATGCCAAATGAGATCTTAATTCTTGGAACAACAGAAGTTTAAAAGGTTGGATAACTAAAAATAGGGACTAAAATTAGATTAAGAGAGTATATAACAAAAGAATAACCGTGTATTGAAAGAGAATGAAAAGCAAATATATAGAGGAGTTAGGAATATTCCTGACAGATTCTTTTCTTACAGCTGAATGAGATTTAAATTTTAGAGAAATAAATTTTTCTTATGTGTACTTGAATATTCTGTATTTTATATATCCCTCAAGCCTTTCCATGATTGAAAGTGGTCCTAGCCAATTTTTTTTCCTTGTATATGCAGTATGCTTGTGAAATAATAGGTTCTCTTTTGTAATTATAATTTCATGGCATATGCCTTGTGTATCTGTGTCTCCCTTGTAATAGTTTATAATGTATGTTCCATATTCACTCATATTGTTTGCACTCAGAGCTTGATGACTAGAGTTTAGGCACTTTCTTCCTTATTAATAAATATCGAGTTCTTCAAGTTGCAGAGTTTGTTAAATTGAGAATAAAGTTTTGTTATTGTGCTGTAACAGTTTCCAAGTCGCCTGGCTTGGGTCCAAGCCCATTGTTAAGGAAGAAAGGATTTTATTACGCTCTTAATTTTTTTGGCAAATTGCTTGTGATAGAACATTTGATCGCATGAAATAGGACAATGGCTGGGAATGGCCTGGTTATGGATGCTACTTGGTAATACCCTTTGCTGCTTTGACTTCTTTCATTCCTGCTGATGATACACAATGAGGGAATTGGGCAAATGGCTCCTACTGACACAGTATGACAACAGATTATGGATTGGTCTATAAAAGATTGATTACTTTGGAATTATGATGGTTGAGTGTAGCCAATTCCATACATTTGCTTATAATGGTCCATATAGTTTGACGAGGGATTTGCGTAGATCTTAACTTGTGATGGCGACATGACAGATTGATAGTTGATGGATTCTATTTTGTATGCCTCCTCCCTTAAGTTGGTCAATATGTGTGGATTTCGTTCTCATACTTCTTACCAAAACTCTTTTTGGAGGTATCAAGTTCTGTTATTCGCTCATCATAACTTGCAACAAGGTTTCATTTTCTTTAGGTGTTGTGTTTGTTGGTGTGCTGGTCACTGTTACTTGAAAAAAATAATTTTTTTGGAGGGAGTAGATTTGAGAAGTTTTCTTTTTGTTGTTTCTTTGGCTTATGGAGGAATATTAGGAAATTAATGGTATTGATAAGGATTTACGGTTGCTCCATGACTTTGAACAGCAATTGTATGCTGTTTAGTGTTGTCTGATTTTCGAGATGTAGAGCTCTTACAAATTGGTTCATTAGGGAAATTCTCTGCATGGGAGATCTATAGAATGTTTTATCTTCTGTGGATTGAAAGAGATCAAATTTACTGATGCCGACCACAACCAAGGACTAAAGAGTTTGGATGAGCTTTTATTTTGACAATTTTTCTTGAATATTGAGGGTTTGGATTGAGGTTGATGTTTGGCATTGGACATGAGCTTCGTCTGTCAGAATATTTGATTGTTAAAGAGTTGCAGATTACAAATATAAAGTGCATCGGGCTCCCTGCCTTGAAATTATTACATTTTTTGGTAACTTCTGGTTCTTATAAATGTCATCGGTGTTCGACAGAGACAGGACAGTGCTTCATACACATATATTAACTAATGCAGGTTCAGAAAATATGCTGCTTGCAATGGATCCTGGGATACTGTGTAAGTACTCAGTGGTGTAATTTGAGTAATTAAGGGTATCATCTTTTGTCTGGAAAAATAATATGCTTGAAAAAGAGTTGTTTACAAGATAAATATGCTTGAAAAAGAGTTGTTTGCAAGGTATTTTCTCAGTTTTGGAGACTTCGGGACACTACCCCACCTTTCCAGCTTGAACTGGTGTCATTTCCTTAAAGAAACTGAGTGATTGGTTAGCTAACAGGATGAACACATTTTGCCTTGAATTGCCGTTGATTCATTTTTGGGTCTTTGTTAGATTTCTCATGGAATCTGAAGCTTTTGTTCATTGAGACAGCACGGAATATGGTGAGTTTAGCCGTTATAGATCCATTTCTTGAGCAAGTGATGTTTCCCAGCTTGATATAAATCCTAACCCCACTGGTTTATAACACAATTAAAAACTGAAATTGTCTTACTCTCCCTACGTATCCAGCTCTGATCAGGATTTCAGCTATTGTCACATGAACGGGCAGTTTCTAACTTTTTTTTAGTGGGCTGTTAATCCTTTTATATATGATGCTTACTTTTACTCTTTTTGCAGGGCACATACAACGTCCAGGTTCTATTTCACCGCCGCGCCGGCCAAGGGTGGATGATGATTATTTTGAACCAGACTTTAGGCACCCTCGCGGACCACGTTCAGGTCGTGGAATGCGAGGGAGAGGAGGAGGTGGCAGGTTTCGCGACTTCTCACCCCCTACCTCTGAGAGGGGCGGCAAACCATACACGAGAGGGATCGATTCAACCACACATATAATGTCCTCGTATGGAGGAGAATTCGTCCACAGAAATGATCCAAATTTGTCACCAAGGGAAGGTGACTGGATATGCCAGAATCCGTCGTAAGTCTGCTGATTAAAAAAAGGAAGATTTACATACATACGACTCGCTTCTTATGCATTTACATATCTAACACCTAAGCTTCAATTTTTACATACACCTTCCCTATACAAGAAATGGTGTATTTCACTTTCAACAAGTTAAAATGGTGTTATTTTTTGTGTGATATGAAAGATTTGGGCGGTATATATGTAAAATTAAACTTTAGGTGTTATATATGTAAAATTAAACTTTAGGTGGTTTGTATGTAAATGCCGCATAAATAAAAATTGGCTTGGTTTTCTATATTTGTTTTTGTTTCAGGCATTCTTATTCAATGGTTTTCTCACGCTTTTCCATCTTTCTCATTTGTCTCCGCATGCGTTTTGTTTTCATCATGCAGGTGCGGAAATCTGAATTTTGCTCGACGAACTTACTGTAACAATTGCAACAAGTATCGATATGATGAACCATATAGACCGAGTCGCAGTCCGCACAAGGGCTATGTTAGCCCCCGTCCGCACCGTAGCTTTTCACCCAAGTTGTCGATTTCACCCATTAATCGTGTTCCACGAAGAGATTTCAATGGATATAGATCTCCACCACCACCACGGCCACAACCATCACCACCACCCCGTGGTTGGGACTCCGATGATCAAGGGGAATTCAACACCAACTTAATACCCCAGAGGCGCGAAGGAAAGTTTATAAACCCTATTAGGAGTGGTAGGCTTAATTTCCACAAGAACAATTACAGGGAAAAAGTCAGGTCCAATTGGCCTCCTGGGGGTGATTGGGACCGTCGCAGTCACGGTGCATTCATCGCTGAAAGTAGAGCAAATCGCCGCCCTCTATCTCCCCATTGTCTGTTGTTTCGAGATAGGAGTCAATCCCCTATAGGTGACCGATTGCCAAGGGGTTCTTTTGGAGGTCGAGGTCGAGGCCGAGGCCGAGGTCGAGGTCGAGGTCGAGATGCTCGCCGCTATGATGGGTCGTATGGTGGAAACAGACGAGCAGACGACATAGATGATGCACATGGTAGAGGTTATAGGCATGGCGGTGCCCGGGTGAGGAGCCCTAATGGTTTTTAGACTGCATTATTAAATCCTTCTGTTTGTTAGAATGATCTCTGAAAATCTGCGAATCTTAGGGTTTAGGGTTTCCAGAAAGCTCCTGTAAGATCATAGATGATGATACTGTGCATGGTTAACTCTTTCAGGTTTGTTAAGTTTGTGAAAATTGTTATTATTTCTGTAGTTTAGTGTATCTTTGATCTGTGATTTTAATTCTATATTTTGATGGTGTTAATGTTAGCCGCTCAAGTCTTACATTTTATTTTTATTTTTCATTCGTATATAAAATGAACTAAAATTGATTTTTTTTAAATTAGATATTCTTTTTTTTTTCCTGTCCTATTAAGAAATTGGCTTCATTTTTATCACAAACTTTTTATTTGATAAAGCATTACTTGAAGATAATTGATATTATGGATTTGCAAACCAACATTGGGGTTGATAAGATTCTTTGGGAGATATCTGATGAGCCTCTCCTCTTGCTCATCTCTATAATGGCTTTTGCATGTAGGGCTGTTAACTATCCTATTTCGTTCCAAGTTAGGGTCGCCTCGAATAGCTCGTGGTTCATTATATTCGATTTCGAACCTTGCCGGTTTGAAATTGGAACTAATTGGCGCATATTGTGTTATTTGGACCTGCTGCAACTTGAAATCAGTTTGAAATTAGCTCGTCACTTATTATATTCAACTTTACTTAGCATTATGTAAATAATTTTTACAAATAATATTATGAGCCGACCTAGAGTTAGCTCAAGTCGATTCATGTATGAATCTAAGCCAGCTCGGCTCTTTTAGTCCGACTGATCTTAATGTGAGCCAAAATTTAAATCGATTTTCAAACGGTCATTAACTAGCATACATCTTATTGGGTAAATTATGTTTGGCACAAGAATGCTGCTCTCAGGTACTGTTAGAAATATTTCTTGCCTTTATGAATGCTACGTTTGCAATTCTGATAGGGTGAATCACTTCTAGCTTTTCTTTTTTTGTTCCTTATCTAAAGCTTTTCAGAGCTTCTTGTTCGTCATTAGCCGTTCACACATTTTTGTCTGTTCTTATTTTTATTATTATTGTTTTCTTTTTAAAAATGGGGTTATTTTTATGTTGAGAATTATTAAAATCAATTATAAGCAAAGTTGATTTATTTATCTTCTATTACTTCTCTTACCAAGCTCCTGATTCCAGACAGAAGTCTGATGCTGGAAGTGGTGCTCAGGCACCTGTCTTGGTGCCCAAAACTATGAAGAACAAAATACTTGGAATTCCAGTGCTGAGGAACGGGCGCAACAACGTCGTGGAACTCATGATTCTATGACATCTATTCAATAAGAGTCACTGTTTTCTATTAAAGTTTTCAATACACAAATGAAAAAAATAAGAGGCATTTACATACATATCACACAACTTTTATGTATTTAAACATCTTACACTTTTATATTTACACTCAAATCTTAAATATCACATTAAAACTACTATTTTACTTATATATATATATATATATATTTAAATTAGAATGGCTCGAGGCTATTATGCGAGCCTCTAACCACTTCTAATGTGCCTAACAATTCGAGTACTACATTCCTAAGGTTAACTGTCAGAGTGGATTCGAACCCAGGCCTGAGTGGTCTTATACCGTGAATGCCAATCAATATGTCGGAGTACACGACACACACACACACAAATATATATATATATATATATGATTAATTGTTTTATAATCAAATAAAGTTATGATAATATTTTTAAATCTTATCTACTTAATTACAAAATTATATTATAAATTATAGTTGCATTATCTAATACGAAAAAAAAAATGCTGGTAGCTATGACCTATGAGGTTGTGAGTTTGGGTTTATAAATTAAATAGTTCTGTTTGAAATTAAAAGCTGACATTGATCAAAATGTGAATCGGGCGATTAACAATTTAAACCTTAAATATTTCATTACCTTCAATAAATTTATGACAATTCAAATTTGAAATGTGCTTTTTTGCATAAATATCCAACAAAATATACATAAAATGTTAGATTATTAAGAAAAAAATACTCCATAATTAAGTATGCTAGCATAAATTCATCCTTGCCCAACTAAGATCTTCATTAACTTGGCTGTACAGTTCCTTGATGTTTTTATTGTAAAGTCTTTGCTTTTAAAAAGATTTACATATATACCACTCAATTCCTATATGTTTACATATCTGAACTTCAATTTTAACATACATATCATCTTAATTGTACAAAAATGTGTGTATTCACCTTTTTAAAATTAACATCATGATATTTTTTGTATGTGGATATGAATGCTTTGCATGGTATCAATGTAAAAAAGTTTCAAGTCTGCGTGTTAGATATGTAAATACATAAGAAGTGAAAGGTATGCAAGTAAATGCCACATAATAACACTGCTAACAATAAAAAATACTATAAATAGCTCCAAGAGTTTAGTATACAGTTGTGGTTCTCCAACAAATCGATAATTACAACAAAGCATACATTTCCATCAAAAATCAAGAAAAAGGAGAACTTACAAAGAAAAAGTTAATTAATGAATAAAGAATCATTTTTGTTCTATCATTCTGTATAAATGTACTCTGATTCCGGCCCCTCTTAAGTTAATCCCCAAGCCTGTAAAACAAAAAAATAAAATTGATCCCAAACAAGCCCTAAAAAAACTCGTTCTAAGCAAAATTTCAAAGCGATGATTACTCACCTGAAGCTTTCCATCAGAAGTTCCGACGAGCAGAAGCTCGTCGTTGATGAAGGTCATGCATTGTACCCTGCAATTATTGCCAGTCTGAAGGGTTCCCACTCTTGAAAGCTTCTCCTTGGACCAAACCTCCACAGCTCCAGTCTTAGAACCCAAATATATCAGTTCTGAGCTTATGGTCATGCTTCTTACTTCAAGAATGGATGGCAATGAACCCACTGGACTGTAATTTGAAGCATTCCAGATCTGTATAAAGTGTTTGGGTTTGGTTAAACTTGTATGAGATTCAAGTAGGAGATACGTTGACCCGAAAACATAGGGTCGGATGAGGGTCAACCGAACATAATGGCTTCATATATTTGATTCTTCTCTTTTAAAAAAAAGATTATTAAATTTACACCAAATGTGCTAGAATATGTATAAACACATTGGTTGGAACAAAAAGAAAAAAGCTCGAAGTGTTTGATTTAAACACTCACCCTGGCCCCCAAAAAAAAAGGAAGATTTACATATATATACGACTCAAATCCAATGAATTTGCATATCTAATAAGCTAAACTTCAATTTTTACATACATGCCGCCTTAGATATGTAAATACATATGAATTGGGTTATGCATGAGAAAGTATAGGGTTATGCATGAGAAGGTATACTTCAATTGTTAAATGTTAAAATGATGGTATTTTTTATGTGATATTAAAGATCTGGGTGTAAAAATGTAAAAGTAAGGTTTAGATGTTAGATATGTAAATACATATGAATTGGGTGGTGCGTATGTAAATGCCCAAGTTAAACCAAATCAAGTAATCAAATTCATTTTGGGTATGTTGACACTAACTCATTGATAGTAAGATTAAGACAACCATCGAATTTTAAGCCTTCCAAACATACATGTCAATAGAGCATTATTGCCCATCATGGCATGGACTACTTTATTTTTCTAATTTATTACTTAAACTAATCTTAATATTATTTATTTTCTTTTTTTTTTTCCATTCATTTTACTTTGTATAAGATTTTCATAGAGATAAAACACATACACACGAACCGTGGTCCTACTCCGATCAAGTGCTTTAATTTTTCACTATTATTACCATACTACTTTATTTTTCAAACAAATTGTCTTATATAAATATTCATGTATATCTAATTGCATCCTTATCCCTAATTTTTTAATATTTTGTACCATGCCTAAATTGCTGGATAACACAAATATTCTAATTTACAAATAATGGAAGATTAGCGAACTGCTGATACTATAATACTAATAGACACAAAAATGCAAGTGTTTGGATGGTCAAATTGAAAAGAGAAAGCTACCTTAATTGCAGCTCCATCCAAAGGGGTACTTGCCGAATAGAGCAATCCATCCTGAACTTGTAATGCATTGATTGGATTAGCTTTTGCCAACAACTTCTTGCTTCCTGTTTGTATTGTGCCTAGTGTTCCTGTGGCTAGATCAATTTCCTACAAATCAAACTTTGAGTCAATAGAGAGAGAGAGAGAGAGAGAGAGAGAGAGAGAGAGAGAGAGAGCTACAAAATTACTAATAAATTTCTAAAAAAGGAGACAGGTAGGGAAGACTGATTTGAACTTAAGCAATAGAAGAGTAAGAAGTAAAGCATAGCACATACTTTAGAAAATCAAATTTTTTGGGGGGGCATTTACATACATGGTACACAATTCCCTACATATTTACATATACAATAGCTAAAGTTTACTTTTTACTAGTAAACCACCCCAATCTTTTATATCACATAAAAAATAGCACTATTTTTTAACTTCAAAAAGCGAAATACATATTTTCATACATAGGTAATGAAGCATATATGTAAAAATTGAAGTTTTAGGTTTTAGCTATGTAAAAACATGGGAATCAAGTGGCCTCTATGTCAATCTTTCAGTTTGCTCTTTCATTTTTTTTTTTTGGTATAACCCACAAAATGTTGATCAAAATGGACCCCTTACTATTTACAAAGGGACAAAATGATCCTAGGCAATATAAAAGGACAATTTAGTTCACAAAATATTTAATTAGGGACTAAAATGATCCTCTGGAATTACTATTTTAATCCTTATTTAAATTATTTGGAGACTAAATTGGCCTTCTTATATAGTTTGACCCCAATTTAGCCCCCTACAAATAATCAAAATATCATTCTGGTTCTTTTCTCAGCTCATAATACAGAGAAGTTCAGTAGAAGCTTCAAACAACCAGAAAGAATTATTAAAAATAAAAAATAAAAAATTACAGAGTGAATGATAATGAAAGTAATGGTGATATGTTTGATAGAAATGATAAGATACCTGGATACTACCATCACTGCAGCCACAATAAAGCTTTCCCTGAACAAGAGACAAGCATTTCACAGACTTGTTTGGATTTAGTATCTTGGAAGCACCATTCCATGTAAGTACCTAATTACCAAAACAATCATTGAGAACTATTTTATCTAATTTCAAAGATCATGTTGCATAATATTTTTTTCTGAATTAATTAACTGAAAAAAACAAAATTATTGAAGATTTAAATTACTCTCAATGCATAATTACGTTCTCCATGATCTGGAAATAGCATGAAGAACACGAACACTTCTATTTTGCTTTAAAGGACTTGTGTTAAATTGATGTAAAATTAACAAATGATAACTAACATGCAAAGTGCCAATCGTTCACTAACTTTTCGCAGGGGTCATTTTTGTCTAAAATTCTATAAAAGTGTCGACTTAGTACCCAGATTCTCTTAATATGTGCAGAAATAGTCTTCATGAAGGATTATTTCACCCCACTTTAAAGAATCTGGGGACTAATTTAAGACTTTTATAAACTATAGGACAAATATGGTATCATGTAAATAGTCAGGACTATTTTGACACTTTGCTCGAAAACTATCCTTCTTAGATTTCGGATGAGACCAGTTTTAAAATGATGATGCTTAAAAAGGGGTGGCATTTACATTCACGCCACTCAATTCTTATGTATTTACATATCCACTTACCTAAACTTCTCTTCCCAAAATTTTAATATCACAGCAAAAACACTATTATTTTTTTTACTTTTAAAAGGTGAAATGCACCTTTTCAAGCATAACTAAGGCGGCATGCATGTAAAAATTGACGTTTGGGTGGTTGCATATGTAAATCCATAAGAATTGTGTGCTACAAATGCAATTCTCCCTTCCCGCCCCCTTTTCACCAAAAAAAAGACATACACGAGAGGAATTGACGGAATTTTCAGATACCTTGACGCCAGCTCCCTGTGGAATGAAACAAGCCATATTGTTTGCAATATTTAGATTATGAACTTGATCCTTCGTATCATGAAATTCCATGCAATTAATGTGTCCATCATGCAAAGACCAAACCTGCACAAGAGCATTGTGACTTCAATGAAGGTGTTAGTTTCAAGAGAAACTTGAAACAAAAAATTTATTACATACCCTTACAAATTTATATAAAATATTTATTACATACCCTCACAGATTTATCAACCGAACCACTAAACAGTTTTTTTCCGGACTGTAAAACTGCTAAGCTGGTGACAGCCTTTGTGTGTTCTCGAGTTTCCTGGATCTGATGAAGAAGTTTATCTCCACTACCCCATACCTATAGATCTTTTGTTTGTCAGCACAAATTCTATGGAACAATAAAATCGTGACTATTTCATTTTCTTTTGACCAAAAAAAAAAAAAAAAAAAAAACAAAGGATGGTGACGAAGTTGATTAAGAGCTTAAAGATAGACAATACACACACACACACAAACATGGGTGTAAAGGAGTCGAGTCGAGCTCTAGCCACCCAAGGCTTGATCTCGAGTCAAATAATCGAGTTCGAGCTCGAGCTCGAGTTTAATTCTACAAGTTCAAGCTGGCTCACAAGCCCATTTGTTTATTATGAATGAAAGAAAATAATATTAACTCAAACTAGTGTTATAACAAAATAACAAATATAATGAAGAATTAAAAGATAAATAATAAAAAATCATTTGATACTAAATGCAAATTAACATTTTTAAGCAGGTTTAATAATTTAAGGAATAAGAACTGAAATTTACTAAATTTTGAGTATATTTTATAATAATATTTTTTAAACAATCCAACTCAGGAGCTAACGAGTCAAGTTGGGACTAGATTCAACTTTTGTCATGTTAGCTCGCCGAGTTGAGCTCGAACGAGCTCACGAGTTGGCCTGGCTTACTTACACCTCTACACACACTCACACCTATTAGCTATTCAACTCTACGTCAATAATCATCAAACTCTTTCAAACTGTTAAAATTTGGAATATACCAGCACTACTTTATTGATAGAAGAGGAGGTATTTAAACTCAATTACAATAGGCACAATAAAAAAAAGAAATAAAATAAAATAAAATAAATAGAAAAGGATAAAATATAATAAAATAGAAAAGAAAATACATAATGAGAGAATTAAAACTAATAGACAAGAAATAATAAGTAATAATGGCGAGGGATTTGATTAAGATTTAATTGTCATTAGAAATCTAATACAAACATAACAAAGCCGGAAGAGACCAGCTTCCATGTGTTATGTAATTAATGCTTTCTAGGTGAGACCAATTTACCAATATACATTTAAAGCATTTGTTCCAATAATCAAATAAATTAAATACTGGTTTCGTAACTCCAGGCAGTAAGTAACATTTGAAGGGGTCAACTTGGCTTATTCGGCTTTCTAATTAATGCTCGAAGACAAAAAAAATGATAGAAATAAATGAAAGGAGGCATTACTTAAGTAAAAATATATCTCACGCCTAAATTTTCATATTTACACGCACGACACTTAAATTTTTAATATCATAAAAAAAATTTTATTACCTTTTTTTAAAAGTTAAATACACATTTTATGCATAAATTTAAAGCACCAAATTGTTTTGCATGTAAATATGAATGTTTAGGTGTGAGATAAATAAATACAAAATAATTGTGTGTTCCGTACATAAATTTCTCCAAATGTGAAGAAGGAAAAAGAAAATATGGCTTTGTTGTACATTAAATTCAAAAGATCCATAAACTAGCATAATTAGCATAAAATTAAAACTTTACAAAATTCCATAGCTTGGAAAGAAAATTAGATCGAGAAAGAACACAAAATTGTGACTCCTCATCATTGGTCTGGTTTAGTATAGAGACACAGTTCCAACAACATGAAAGAGACTGCTACTCAGAATGAGCATGATGTTTTGTGTTAACTGCACTATTATTCTATTAGAGAAACTATACTTGAACTTTCTGAAGCTAAAAGTTTTTACTCAGCTTCATCATTGAATATTTAATATAATAAAAGAGTTGTGCAAAGTACTTTAGAAGAAAACTTGAAAATTCCACAAGTGAGAGCTAGTCATTGAAAAAAAAGCTAGCAATTAATCGGAGCTGAACACTTTCATGGCCACTTTAGCACCAAATTAGAGCAGCTGCTAGGATTTCTCTCCTAATGTAAGCATACTTTAACAAACAAAGAAATTAATATATTAAACTAAATTTTTCGGAATTAAACAAGGAGTAAAATGCTAAAATAGTAGCCTGACTATTTACATGGGGTCATTTTAGTCTCATAATTTGTGAGTGTCAAAATAGTCTCTAGACACGTTTGATATGAATTAAAATAGTCTCCATTGAAGACTATTTCAGCACTCATTAAAAGAATTTGGGGACTAAATTGACATTTTTATAGATTATGAGATCAAAATGGAGCTCTACAAAAAGTGATCAGAGAACCATTTTGATGCATTTCTTATTAAACAAGCATATTTTAACTTTAAAAACAACTGGAATAATCCATCTTATATCATTTTGACGCTTTTCTAATTCCCATAATTAAGCAATAATCATATCAGTAGAGGTAAATGGAATCGGACAATCGTTTGATGAATTGAAAAACAAGAATGGCTGGACCTTTACCATAATTGTTCCGTCCGAGTGTCCTGAAATTATCCTATTCTTGAAGTAAGCTATTGATAGAACTTCCCCATGAATGCTACAATCTACCTGAGCCTTTACTTGATGATTCCACATCTCCAGCTAGCAGAAACGGAAAAGAATTTTGTAAAACATTCCATCATTTTTAAAAATTTTGGGCCTTTACATAAAAAGCACACAATTCTTATGTATCATGTCTCACAGCTAAATTTTCATATTTATACATATAACCTCAAATCTTTAATATCACATAAAAAATAGCACTGTTGTCACTTTTTTAAAGTGAAATGCACTTTTTCATTCATATTTTTAAAACAACAAAGTGCTATATATGTAAATATGAAAGTCTAGGTGTGAGATATGTAACATATGAATTGTATGCTAGGCATGTAAATCTCCCACTTTTTTAAAGCTAACAGCAGAGAGTGACAGGAATACATCAAACTCACCATGCATGATTCTTGCCCACGGCATAAATGCTTTAGCATTTCATTGGCCAAAACATAAGACTTCTTCAGCTCTCTTAGAGTTTTTATCATATCCTTGATATGGAAAGTAAGGTCATGCATGCCCTCTGAAATTGAGCATTAACAAAAATAGATACTAAAAAGTAAAAATAGCACATCATTGCATGCATGGCATAATTTTTGGTTAGATGTTGAAAGCCGCTTAGCAACAAAAGAAAACTTCCATCGCATAATTTACAAGCATTGAAGTATTTGTTTAGGTCTGTAAATGAACCAATGCACTTGATAAACAAATTGAACTCGACTCAATTACTACTCGATCATGTTTGTTCAATTAATAAATAAACAAATTTGAACCTTTTTGTCAAAACTTAAAGGTTAAATGAGCTAAATTTGAACATAGTTTAGCTTGTTTATTAATGTTCATGAACAAACTCAATTGTTCTTTAACAAATAACTTCTTAAATGCTCTGTGATTATAAGATATATTATTTAAAAAAAAATTAATTAATTACAACTTATTTAATTATATATTTAATAATAACACATTACAAAATGTTCTCTGATCATTTAAAGGGCATACCAGTGTCATTCATGAAGCTGCTAAGGGCGAGCATCGCGAGTGCTTTGTCATCAACATCATCTGCAGACTTGAGAACCAAAACAAAATGTTTGAGCAAACAAACCCGGGCAGCACCACGAAGCCCCGTATCAGGAAGAATAGAAAGCATGTAAGTAAGCCAACTTGCGGAGATAAGACAAGCTGAAAAGAGGTCTCTGTGTTCACTCTTAAGCCCTTCAGCTAAAGCCTCGAACAATAACCCAAATTCATGGCTAACTAGTGCATATGCCATTTTTCTTTCCCAATCATCAGTAACCTTATCTTCTTCCTGCATTGCATGATGAAAGATAATATAGTTACAACATGAAACAAGTAAGACTTACAAATATACCATACAATTCTTATGTGCTTATATATGTAACATCTATATGTTAATATTTACTTGCGTATTTCACTTTGGAAAAGTTAATGTTAACAAAAATTTTGATGTGATTTAAAAAGTTAGGTATTATATATATAAATATTAAAAGTGAACGTATTAGAAATGTAAATACATAAGAATTGTGTGGTACATATGTAATCCCCAATGAAAATTTCATAATTAGCGAAAGCAAAAGATGAAACCAAAAGGAAATTGAAGACTCATTGGTCTAGAAAAAGCAAAGCAGAGACATAAAGATATGCATCAAACATCTACTTGAACTTAATTCCATGTCATTCATGCATTCACTTTTTAATGTTTGGAAAGAGGCGATTAGCATTTTAAGTATGATACTGGTTTGAAGAAATATATAAACATTTGTCCACAATTGAAGTATCTATAGATTTTTTACCATTGAATATGATAAGTCTTGAAAACAAGCAAGTAGAAAGAGAAATATTGACCATATAAATATATAAAACAAAATTTATGTAAAGGCATTTCATTGACGAAATGTAAGATTAAATTTTTTACCAAAGTGTAACCCTGTTATGATGGACAAGTTTTTCAAACACTAACCAACTTTAAATATATACTTCAGTAGAAAGAATTTGTAGTTTGGGCCAAAATATTTTAGAAAAAAAAAACTTTTCCCTAATGATCTTCTATTTCATCGTTCTACCTCAAATATACAAATATCAAACAAAATGAAAGAAATAACAAAATAATCTTAAGAGCTAGATTCATCTTTAATTTAGCACATTTGAAGGTTTTCGAGGTCCCTTCAGTGTTACATTCAACATTTGCATTTAAAATAGAATTATACATATATAACAACCATTAGAATTAGTAGTGATAAAAAAAAAGGCTAACCAAATTTTCATCAGAGTTATCTTGATTATAGTCAATCTGATCTGATCCCATTAATGGCCTGCTCGTCTTCTTCAACCCTGCTCGTCTTAAAAGAGAAGCTCGGGTAACGGTCTCCCCTGAGGAAGAAAACCTTCCATGAAGGGATACAATTGTCTCAGCAGCTAGAAGTTGACTATTGTTGATGTCTGGATTTCTGAGGCATGAGATGAGGGCATCTATGGCTTCTTCCCGGTATATACTCGCCTTCCTTGGCTCCACCTATGTGAATCAAACTGTTAAATTTGTAAAAAGTGCAATTATAGAAAATGATTAAACCATAAGCAAATCTATACAATTTAAAGTTTTGTTAACATGCACATGTTCGATGATGCATGCTTGGAAAGAGCCCATAAACTCAACAAATACCATAAATCTATAATTACTACAGTTAGTGAGCACATGAAGATCATGCGCATGTCCAACAAGAGAGTATTTCATAATTAAATTTTCACCAGTTTAGAACGTTCATTTATTAAAAATTTTGGATTAAAAAAATAACGTATTTGGATCACAGTTGATTGGTATACAGAACAAACAAAGAAAGTACAGTAAATTGCTGATAAAGATCAAATTTTGGAAAAATAACATGTTAATGTGCTTTACAAAGTCTACTGTTCAAAGTGATGGTTATATAGATGGGGATGTTATTAGTAGAATTCAAGTTGGATGGCTGAAGCAGAGGAATGCATGGGGCCTATTTTGTGATAGAAATGTATAGCTTAGACTCGAAGGAAAATTTTGTAAGATGGTGGTGAGACCTGCAATGCTTTATAGCGCAAAACGTTGGCCTTTAAAAGAGAAGCATAAAACCAAGTTAGGTGTTGCTAAGGACGAGTGGCTTGACACTTATAGATAAAATGCAAAACCAATACATCCTTGAAAGGGTTGGTGTAATTTCTGCGACAGGCCAGATTAGAGAGAGTCGCCATAAATGGTTTGGTCACATTAATGTCGACCACCTGATGATCTCTTCAGGAGAGTAGATGCTTTAGATTCGATTTACGTTAAAAAAAGTAGAGATGGACCTAAGAAGACTTAGTGTATAAAAAATGATTTTAATTTATCAAAATTAGATGAAAACATGACACTCAATAGGACTTATGGGAGAAAAAATAATTCATCTTGCCGACCCCACTCAGTGGGATAAAAGCCTCTTGTTATTGCAATGTCCTTTACAAGTATGTAAGCAAAGAAAAAACTGGTGACATTTTAAATATAAGAAGCGCCGTCATCAATTCACATTCCTCAATTGCACTCAAACAGGAAAGTAGTAAATTAATTCTCCTATAAACTTCTGATTTATGGAAGCAAGCAACATTTAATTATGAAAAATAAGCATGCAAAACAAATGCAACATCTCCATGATGATGATGATGATGATGATGGTGATAATGATGGCGGTGACGGGGATAACTAGGCAGAGGACAATAATAATTATAAAAGACCAATACCAAAATGTCAAGTTGAAGAAGAAGACCCGCAATGATTGGAGACTGATCCTGTAGAGCGGTCTGTAAATAAACAACGAGCGCATGCATCGTGCTAAATTTACCACCATCTTTTATAATGTGAAGAAGCCTCTCATTATATGTCCTCCTTGAAAATAGGAAACAGTTGTATCAGCAGCCATATCATCCATTCTAAGAAAACAAAGAGCTTAAAGGCAAAACATTTTGTAATTTCAAAAATCTATGCAATGTTACGGTAAAATGATTACTTCCAAAAAGGTAGGGGAGTTCACATACATACCACCCAATTCCAATGCATTACATATCTAGCACCTAAAATTTATTGTTTACACTTATACCACTTAAATCTTTCATAACATATCGAAAATACCAATGTTTTACCTTTTAAAAAGTGGAATACACCTTTTCATGCATAGGCAAAGTGGCACATATGTAAAAATTGAAGTTTAGGTGTTAGATAAGTAAATACATAGGAATTGAGTAGAGTGCATGTAAATCTTCCAAAGAAAGTAATGATGAGAATAATTTACATTACCTGTCTAACTTAACCAACTCAAAAAGAAATCGAACAATTTCAAAACGTTCCATGTCACCAACAGTGGCGAAGTTTTCTAGGATGATTTCCAGTTTAGCTTTGTCGGCAATCACGTGCCTGCAATTCCCATCTACCTCCATGCACCTAACTAAGATCCTGATTGCAGCCATCCTCACCTCCTCCAAATCAGCAGCCAAACTCCAAATAATACTCTCAACAACTCCTTCAGAAATCAAAACATCAACAACATCTGCTGAAATTTTATGATCGCTTGCCAGAATCTGCTGCAAAAGAAGAATAGAAGCAGTCTTGGGCTTCATACATGAGATAGAAGAATCATCTTCTCTGCTCTTCAAAACCATTAGCAAGGCCTCAACCATGTCCATTTCTATAAGTCTTTCCCATGAAGGATGCAACAAATAAATCAACACAACAGCCTCTGCCAGTCCTTTCTTGAACAGTGCTGCCATGCATTCCACATCTGAATCAGCACTACTCAGGGTCTGAATAACAAGCTTGTCCATGGAGGCCAGCTCAGAAAGAAGGAAAACTGATGTTCTAAGCACTTGCAGATCAATGGAGTTAAACAATATCTCCACAAACCCATTAACCACAACAGGTTTCGAAAGTGCTGAAACAACTTGAGATCCTGCACCGCTTTCTCTCCAGAGACGCTCGATCTGAAGAACAGCCATCTCTGCGTCACTCAAAACATCTGATGTACAGAGGGTGTTAATGGCAAGTGGAAGATCACCTGTAGCGCCATCAACACATGCTTTGGTAATGACAGTAGTTGGGGAAGGTGAGCGTTTTAGTGGATTTGGCTGACTGAGCTCTGAAGAAGGGCTCCTCAATGAAGGAGTTACAGTTGAATAAGCATTTTCTTCTCGCCAACTAGCTATTAGTCTTTTGAGCACGTAATTTGTTTTCGGCAATTTGGAACTGTGAAGCTTTTGTCGAGTGATCGGGCAAGTCATATTTCCGCGCTCCAGCCATTCCTGTATGGCTCTACGCTCGTAAGTCTGACCAGTCTCCAACGTCACAGGGTCGTCAAATAGGTTGCTGGTTATGGGGCACACGAAATCCTTCGGTGGAGCGGGCTTGCTCGAGGCGAGAAATTTATCGTCATCGATCATCGACAGGTCTGAAGAACTGAAGCTAGACAAGACGAAGATCAGAGTTGATGAAACTCAATCTTTTTGGAAAGAAAAACTACACTAACCAGCTGTAAAAAATCATTTAATGAGATAAAAAAGTAATCTTGGGAGCATAAATGCAGGACTTAAACTCAATTTTACAATGAACTCCACAAACATACCAAGTAGAGTCTATGGATGTCTGTTTCTTCCTCTGGTACTCGGTTTTAAGCCTCAAAGATGGCTTCTTTCTATCCTCCTCCTACAGACAAGCAATGAACGAAATTTACTAGCTATAAACCATGAGAATCAAGATTGATACCACCGAAAAAAGTATTATATTATTTATTTTCAGTGTCAAGATTTTGACCCCCATGTCAGGTTCGAGGTCGGAAGAAGATTCATCAGAGTTTTCAGCTGAAGAAAATGCTTGGACAGCATCCAAAATGATATTTTTTCTGTTATCTATAGTTTCAGTCGAAGGTTGCCGGAAAAGCTGTGGAGGCACTCTTTGAGGATACAGGGAAGGAGCCCTTTTATAGCTGCACTGTCCTTCGTTGATTTCCCCGTTAGAAAATTCTGTAGATTGATCTGCTTCAGCCCATATCGGCTGCCATAACGAAATCAAAGGCTCTGTGAATTGGAAGAAGCTAGTGGAAGGAAAAGTAGTTTTAGCTGCATCTATACTATATTTTACAAAATAAGGATTGTTACATCATGCAGTAAAAGAGGCAAATTTCAGATCATTTGAGTTGTTTTTTGAAATATTTAGCCATTGGATTTGAGACTTCTAACTCCTTTATAATGGCCATAGAAGAGACATAGATTCATTTTAAAGGGCTGGTAGGCTCCAAGTAGGATTCAGTTAATTCAGTAAACACAGATTGAAAAATATTTAGAGAATTTAAGAGCTATGAAGAGAAGAATTACATTAAACCGTCCATTTGTCGATCCTATATCCTCCCTACCAATCGCCTCATCCTCCATCTCATTGATCTCCTCTTCCATTCCATTAAGCGCCGGGAAAACCAACTCCGGCGGACTTATCCCATCCCCCGATCTCAAAAGCTCCTTTAAGTACCCCGCATAAACCCTAGAATTCTCATCTATCACCCCCTCGTATGTATTCTCAAGCTGCCTCAGCTCCGTCGCCTGCCCGTCGCTCATCCTAGAAAGCAACGTCATCGCTGCAACCGCCGGCCTCCCTTCCTCCATTGACGATAGAATCCTTGACCGCCGCTCAGCGAACCATCGCACCGCCGGAAAAAGGTGTGGAAGAAAGAGTTCCTCGAAGAGCTCCGGCGCGATATCGGCGCGGGCTGCGGCGGGATCGAGGGCGAAGACGTCAATGAGAGCCCGCGCGGCATCAGAGTGGCGGCGGCGGAGGGCAAGGGAGATGGCGAGGAGGAGGGCGGAGAGGGAGGACGGATTGGCGGCTGCAGCGGCAGCATAAGCGGCGGAAGTGGCGGCGGCGGCGGAGGGGTCTAGGGTTTCGGAGAGGAGGGAGAGGGCGTGAAGAGTAGAGGGATCGGCGGGGGAGGGGAGGCGGCGGCGGGCGGCGGAAAGGGTTCGCCGGCGGACGTCGAGATTGGAGAGAGCGTCGTCAAGGAAAGCGGTGGTGCGCCGGAGAACGAAGCTGGCGGTAATGCTGGTCATGATACTGAATGGCTTCTAGGGTTTCGAGTCGTCGGGGAAGGGGAAGGGTAGATGGAGGAGAGAGAGCGAGAGAGGGCCGTCCGTCGGCAAATGGGAAGTGAGGGACGAAGAGTATGAAGAGTTCTGTGGAGTATAGAAATTAGGGCTGGTTCTTTCAAATTATTACGAAAATGCCATCCATATGTTTGTTGAGAAAAGTGCAAAGTGACGGAGAATTACATAAAAATTCTCAAATTATTTATTTTATTATTGATGTGTAAGCTGATGCAGAGCCAAGAAGAGTTCATGGTAGACAATCAACTATCTTTAAATTTAAACTTTTATTTATATGAGTAGATAATGAGGTCTTTTAACCCTTCTAAATTATAAGTTTTACATCTTTTAAAATATCATTTTTTCTTTCATTGCTCTATTCCCTCTCTAATGTTGGGTCTTGGAGGACAGTTTACTCCTGTCAAAAAATAAGTAAATTCCGCCCCTATAATGTAAATATAATAATGTGTAATTATACTTATAATTCCATTTTTTCCATTATAATAGCATTGTCTGCAAGCAAAAGAAATTTATGTTAAATAGAATTTAATTTTGATAAATCCTGTGATGAAGATAGTGCTCATCCACAATAGGATAAACATTTAAATCTCTTTCATTTGGATTTTATAAATTTATATTTAGTTCATAATAGAAATGAACAAGAAGAAACATAAGAAGAACATGAAATATTTCAATTTAACAAAACATTAGAT
>NEWO01000033.1:2457498-2475062 GCA_003013225.1 Phalaenopsis aphrodite | reverse complement strand
TTGAAATCTCGATGACTTTTAATTAGAGTTTGAATGACTCCAGTTTAAATAACACCCCAAGATTTGTGCTAATCATTTCGAGATTCATTCCAAATGATAAAATAAAGTAAAAAAATTAAAAAAAAACAAGAACTAGCTGTTTGATTTTATTTTAAATATCCATAGTATTTACATATATACTTATAAGATTATTTTAATTTTAGCATTTGGATAGTTTTTTGAAAATAAAAATACCACTCAGAAAATATCATATGAAATTAATAAATTTGCATTATGAAAATAAATAATGAGCACATTTCTCTAATTTTCAAGCGCATAAAGTCAAATATCCCTTTCAGAAATCTCTGCATATGTTCATGGTTTGTTTCTGTTACAAATGGAGAACTGATGTTTTAATTTGAAAATTTTGAATTTTTTAAATTAAAATTATGTGTAATTTCTTGCAAATTACTTTAGAGATAATACAATTAATAAATAATAAATATTGCACAAATAAATTCGATCATTTAGTTTGGCTCGTAGCTCTGCTCGAATGGTTCGATCCAATTTCAATCCAAGCTAAAATTCAATCAAATTTTCGAGAAACGATTTACGATCTTCGAGCCAATTTCACAGCCTTGCTTATCACAACTGAACTAAAAGAGAAGAAAGACGGGAGTTTCAAAGGCAAACCGATCGAAAGAGCATAAACATGGGAGTTTCAGAGGTCTTTACACTCGTCGTTGGGAAAATTCTTTCGAAACGATAAATTAACGGAGCAATATTAAATTTGAGTGATATTTTTGTAATATTAAATTTTTGAGTGGTACATATGAAAATTAATACGAATTAAGTGGTATATATGCAAATCCCTCATATAAATAATAATAATAATAATAAAATCACTAAGAACCAAACACTCGCACCAGTTCAGCACCAGCTCATGCCAGTGCTGTGGATCAGTCATTAAGCACTCAAAGAGAAATTAAGCATTGATGGCAAATGGGAAGCTATCTCCTTACCTTCCTTGTATTCTCCTCTTTGATCTCTTTTGTACAGAGCGTTTATTGCATACGGACACCGCACAGTGAAGTGTCCAATCTGAACCAATGAAATACGTCTTTTTATTTTTTATATTATTAGAATGGGGCCCACACCAATAATAAAAATAAAATTTTCATATATTGTGGAGGTCAAAATTAAGAAAATAGAATAGTAAAAAAATAAAGAAGTAAAGTTTTGAAATAAGAAAAAGGTTATTAGTTTTATTGTTTCTATAAATATAATGTCAGTTAAAAAAAATTAATTTTCTGAATTTGCAAGAGTAACACAGAATTCTTATGTATTCATTTACAAATTTGATAATTAAATTTTTATGTTTACATACATATAAGCCTTGGTTGTTGACGGCGGGGTCACTGTAATTCCCTTCTGGTCAAGAGTTCGATCCCACCGTGACACGGGGGCTCTGAAATTTTAGGCACATAGTGCGGGCTCTCATCATGAGGCCAAAAAGCACAAGAAAAATCGATATTTGGGCATATGCGAAGATTTTCTTTATATATATATATATATAGTGTGTGTGTGTGCGCGCGCGCTTGTGCGTTTTATTTATTATTTATGATTAAGGAAGAAGTTGCCTCTTCAATGGGAAAAAAATATTACTCCAGTATTACGCACGTAGAGCTACGTGCGTAGCCAATGAAATCACGTCTTGCGAGAGAAGAAAAAACGGTCCGATAACACGGGGGAATATTCCCCTCTTGTTATTCACGTGTTATTGTATGTTATTCTTGTGTTATTGTGTTCTGAGAATATTTCTGATGTTATAAAAACACAATAACATATGAAAAAAATACAATAACACCTGAATAACACAAGTGGAATATTCTCGTGTTACCAGACGAATTTTTTGTTTTTCTCGCATTGATTTCACCGGTAACACGGGGGAATATTTCCTCTGTATTATTCATGTGTTATTGTATTTTTTTCATATGTTATTGTGTTCTGAGAATATTTCATATGTTATAATAGCATAATAACAAATGAATAACAATATGAATAACACGGGAGAATATATTCTCCCGTGTTACCGCGTCGTTTTTTTTTTCCCGTGGCGTGATTTTATTAGCTACGCACGTAGCTCTAAGTGCGTAATCTAATATTTTTCCCTTCAATGGGCAGCTTTGTGAGGGTGTTTTTCTTTTTAAAAATTACTATCATTAAAAATTATAGATTCCTCTAGAAAATACAACAAAAATTGACGGTCTAACGTGCAGGTAAATTTATCTCTATATCTCCGACGGCTTTCTTACGGTTCTGTTGGTTGGTTTTTCCTGAAACTTGCAGCTGACGAACCCTAATTAATAACTGAGGAACAAAACCATCGGTTCTTACCAAATTCTAATGTGAAATGCATACACCGTTGAAAATACAGACCATATATTTTTGTGTATTTAATAGTCGGCGGTCATTGATTACTAGCCAACGGTTTGAGTCGTCAATTATTAAGATATAAAAAACACACATCCAAATATTGTTAGAAAGTCATCAAATATCATCATATCGAACCCTCGTCCAAGCATTCTCATTTTCCCTCGCGGGTGTGCACCCTTAGCCCCGGAGCCGACCGAAACCCACTAACCCATAATTTTGTCGGGGTTTATCATTTCTCATGTTTTTACACTCAAATCGTATGTAATCTCGATTACATTATTTCTTATTAATATTTTTTTAATTTTAATTGTTAGATTTATTGCATTTTAAGATTTAGCGTTTTGGAGAATTTTGAAATTTTGATTTGGTTTTCAACAATTTTGATAACATTTTCCATTGTTATGTGCATTCGACTCAACTCTTTTGTCTTTCGATGCCTAACACCCAAATTTTAATGACAAATTTGCATGTCTTACACACAATTCTTTTGTATTTAGGGGTTTCACACCAAAATTTTTATACTGTGCAGTCTCAATAGAATGTTTCCACATACTTTTTTTTTTACTCCATTGAGCAACTATCGATATATCCATCATATGATGTAATAATTGGCAGTCCAATACAATATCAATGGATGTACCCATTGAGAGGTACGTAATAACCGATGCATTATATAGTTATTGTTTTCAAATTGTTGTCAAATTGTGTTAAATAACTATTTAATAAATTATTTTTGAATAAACTAAAGAGATCTGTGAAAAATAAGCTCAACTAGAAGCTTTATATGTGAGCATATTTATTTTAGGAATTGCCCATCAAAGAGCCAGTAAGTGTGGTGCCTCTCTCAACAATTTCTATTTTCTAGCAGTTATGTGAAGCATTAGGGAGGTGCATATCACATTATCTCGGTGATCAGAAGCATTGACTAGCGACTATTTATGTTCTTCTCAATTGCGATAAAATTCAATTCTATATTGCGTAAGACATTGTAATTAGTAATTGTTCTCTTTTTCTTAAGTCAAACATAATTATCACTTAGATATTCTAATGTGTGAATAGGTTATTTATATATTCATTAACTTCACATAAAGAAGATATCATATGTGAGAAGATAGAGAATGACTTCCCCCAATGGTTTACAACACAAGCAAGTTATAATCATCTCACACATTTATTGTTAGATATTTTGAAGGAAATAATAAAATTATATTTTTAATAAATTCATATATATGTGATCGAAATAATTAAGTAACGAATTGGGCTTTAATAGATTATGTTTGAGGTCCCTTGCGCATCATGAAATTTGACAAATTTATGATGTGAATAACTACAAGCTTCATATAAGATACAACTCGTCATAAGAAAAAAAGACTAATTACCATAGTCTTTGTGTTAAAACAAATAATAAAGTAGATGACAAAATAGATTGTTACAAGCTTCTCCACAAAGTTATTAAATTAGAATATATTGGTTCCATCGGAAGAAACATATACTTATTCAACTATGATAGGTTTGATCTTGTTCATAATCTTGGAATAAGGGTAAATAAACCGTATAATATCAAAGGTGATAAAGTGAATAGAAAATATGTTAAATTTGATCCTTTCATTAAAGAAAAACAAGAAGAACGATACATTATCTTCGATATCCCGATATTGCAAGAGATAAAGTTAATTGCGCAATGGTCATAGCAAGTAAACCTAGAGCGACTATTAATATTCAGAATACTGCTAAATTCACTCTTAAAGAAAGAGAAATGACATATTTGTTCATTCCACTTGATTCTACTCATGAATAGATTAATTTAGAGTTAGTTAGTGGCAAACAACAAGAAATTATTCTTAATGAGTATGACTCTATAAATGCTTTTGAAGAAAAAAAGTTTAATTACATCATCTAGTTACTCATCAGACGATGCTGATTAATATGAGAAAGCTAATAAAGTTCTTTTGGTATTATAAAAAAACCATCATTGTGCTATATATATATATATATATTGAATGAAATATACCATAATAAAGTTTAATTCTAAATTCACTAATGTACTACAAAAGATAAACATTCCCCCAAAACTTAATAAACTAAAAGACTTACAAATTACTTCAGCACATATAACAAAATCAAGACAAATTCAGTAATACTTCATTCCCCTCCCATGTTTCCAAACTTCACCAAGCACATTCCTTGATCAATCTAATTTGTGGATACATAGCATCATGAGCAATCAGCCTTGTTCTTTTCCTTGTAAGATTGACTGCTAATGATGCTATAATCACAATTAAATTAAGCTCTAGATATCTCAAGGTTGCTTAACTACACTCTTGTTCATAATTAATTAGTACATCCCCCACCTAATGATGAAGCCCAGTAATCTGCACCATTGTTGCTCTCAACATGCAGTGTGCATGAAACTGGAACAAGACACAGCCCCCTACTCCTCAAATCCTTCTCTTGGTCATCTTTGACATCCTGCTATAGAAAATGCAAGTGATTAATCTTCTTATTATCCTTATTGTGATTAATGATGATATGTTGTTTGCTACATAGATAAAATATTTTAGTTTTAAGATAGCCCAACTCTCATACAATCAAAAAGTTGCTCTAAATAGCTATCTAATGCTCTCTAACACTATGGTGTTAAAGAAAATTATTACAATGGTTGTGAAAATTAATTTGATCAAATCATGGTATCAAACCAAGTCGGGTGTGTTGAGTCTCGCCGGCCTGATGACATCAAGGGCTGGCCAAAAACTCCAATCCAACAAAGGTGAATGAGCAGGTCGTGTCGAACTAGGGCCGACCAACTTCGGCTGACCAAGTCTACATTTATTCTATGTATGTGCTATGTTTGATGATATAACATAAGTTCGCTAGTTTAAAAAAATCACATGGGTGATTAATTTGTAAATATCAGTGTTTCGGTTGGTCTGTATGTAATCATCCTAATTATTTACCTGACATTTACATACATAACACCCTATTCCTATTTATTTAATTACATATATGACACCTAATTTTTGTCTTTTTTATATTTATAACATCAATAAACTCATATTAAATTTAAAATATTACAATTTTGACTTTTAAAAAGTGAAATGCATTATCTTTTTATGCATAAGTTAAGGTGATGCATGTAAGAATTGAAGTTAAGTTGTTTAAATATGTAAATACATAGTCTCACTTATCGATGGTATGATGACTTATATACATAACATTTAATTTCAATATATTTACATATATAAAACCTAAATTTCAATTTTTGCATGTATACCATCTTATCTATGAATAAAAATGTGTTTTTTACTTTCTAAAAGCTAATATAGTAATGTTTTTATATGATATGAAACATTTGGGTGGTATAAATGTAAGAAAATAGACCATCATAACTCATTATGACAATGATGAAAGTGATCACTACTTATAAAATACTGTGATTATTGTTAGAAATTAGTATTAATTTGGTGATTAGCTGCGCTTTAGATTCAACTACAGATGACAATGCTTTTAATAATTGTAATAATTGTAATTAGGCAGCAAAGAAAGAGTCTCTAAGCACATAAAGATGACAATGCTTTTAAACTCTATGGCTTTAACTGAAGAGCTCCTAATGGCTGTAAAGCGATAGATTTTAATGCCTTTCTGCTTTAAAGAAAGCGCTAAAAGTAATGGAGGAGTGCTATTCAAATTTTTTTTTTATAGATACAGCTATTGCAATATTTTTTAGGTAAAAAATTTGTAGCTTATTAAAAAGCAGCTATAAAGCTATTGAAACATAATCTGATGATAAAAAAACTGGGGTGTTTATCACAATTTTTTTTTAATAAGTCAAACTACAGCAGCTAGAAAGCTGTCACCGCACCTAGCCAGGTCTGATATGAAAACTTTTTTTAAAAACTGTCAAAACACAGTTTATCTAAACAGTCAAAACTACGGTGCGTTTTGAAAATACTACCACACTGCCGCCCCAAATAGAAGCAATGTATGATGATATCATTTTTTTTCATTTTTTTTTTCATAAAAAGGTAGATAAATGCAACTTTTGAGGAAAAAATGTTAAAAATTAACTTTTAAGAACACTAATAATAATATTATTTATTAATTGAAAAAAAATTAAAATGAAAATTCATTACATGCACAATAATATTTACACTTTATCAATTTGACTGAAGATTTATGCAATTTTTTATTGCAAGTAGAACTTGGCTGTCTATTTAAAGGTTAGTCAAATTGAATAAAATGACAATTTCTACTACACACAACTTTTATTTGCAAAACAATTTATGTCATGAATTAGATATTATATATCATTTGATTGGCATATTTGACCAACCATATTGAATAAGAAGAACACTAATAAAGACTGATGAGCATTGTCCTCTTCTTTCTAAAGCAATATAAGCCCTACTACTAGGCCAAGTTATTCTTAAGATGCTATTTACATACCTACCATATGTTAATTTAGATAAGGAGTTTATCATTACCCAAAAACTTCATCTTCCCCATGCTCCTAGGTACTGAAACACATGTACAAATCTCATTAATTAGCAACATCTGATAACTACTGTAGTCCTTTGCCTCATATCCAACAAACTTCCATGCAATTTAAGCAGCAGAGGAAAAAAACTACTGAAATATGTAAATGAGAGAGAGAGAGAGAGAGATGAATTGATTGGAGTTTACTTACAGGCTGCCTCATGTTCCCAGATCCTGTTGCCAAGTACAGGGAGCTGAGAGCCTACAAAAACAGAGCAAAAAAGTGATGGAATGCAGTGTAAAGGAGCATAGGATAATAAAATCTAACAACACTACACAACAAAAACAAAAAGTTTGCCACATGAATAAAAAATTTAATCTTTGCCCATCCCATAACTTTATTTGCGTGCTCTGAATTCCATCTCCTCCTTTTCTTTCACTTCCTTCAGGTTCAGAATCCCCATACTTTAACAGTAGAGAGAGAGAGAGAGAGACTTGATCAGAGGAGTTGGGGTTTGATATATTTATTTTGAATATGGGAGTTCAATTTCATCATGATAATGATGTTTAATTTATATGTATACATGTTAAAGATTACTAACAAAAGAGCATTTGGTAGAGAGAGAGAGGAAGAGCGAGAGAAGGGGGGTTGGACCTCAATTTGACTCTGCAGGAATCTAATATAGCCAAAAGCCTCAAGCAGTACAGAAGCCGTGTCAGTCTGCAAAAGGAGGTAGTCCAAGTTAGAGTTCTTTATTCTTGACAAATAGAAGAAGGTAGAAGGAGTAATCAATAAGTCTTACATACATATTTACATATCTAACTCCTAAACTTATATATTTACATTTATATCATTTTATCTATACAAGAAAAGTGCATTCCACCTTTTCAAAAGTTAAAATAAAGTTATTTTATATGTGATATGAAAGATTTAGATGGCATAATTATAAAAAGGCAAAGTTATGTGTTAAGACAAGTAAGTACATAAGAATTGGATGGTACCTCTGTAGATGCCCCTAATCAAATATAAACATATTAGTGAAAGTACTGTTAAATGTGTAAATGCTGAATTACACAGGGTTAATTTCATTAATTTCATTAAAATAAGACTAGAGTTGCTTTTACCCATCTAGAAAACTCTGAAAAAAGTAATACTGACAGTCTCCTACCTTTCCAAATGGGGAAACCAATTGGTGAAGGGCTGTTATTCTATCACCTAGCTTCTCCTTCCTAACCTGTGAAAGCAAAATAAATATTTTTACAGATTTACCAAACTCAAAAATACAAATTAATGGCAACAAATAAATGTAATATTTATGTTAAGTTCAGTTAGTTTTTCCCAAACAATGTTAAGTTATGAGCTAACAATTTTTTGTTTCATTTGAATCAAGGGCTTTTAATTTAATTAGAACTAAAAGGTTTCGTGTCCTGTCACTTTTTGTAGCTATGAATGAAACCTACTGCACGTGAAAGTAGAAGAGGGGATCCACATCCTTAACAGTTTTAATAATTATATTATTAGTATGATAAAAAGCCGGGTTTAGTGATTAAATATGGGGTAGATATGTAAATTACAGCCATTTAATCAACGAATGGCTTATAATCAGAGTGATTTTCATAAAAATGGATTCAATCTCAGTGATTAAGCACACCATAAAGCATAAAATTTCATTAAAAAGTACTGAATATTAAACAAAATTGAAGAACCTTTTATAAACTTTACAGCACAGCCAAATTTTATCTCAAAAAAATTATATTTTTAACTGTTTATCTTATAATGCAATAATATTTTTTTAATATAAACATCTAGCAACTTTTGTCGGCATTCAAAAAAGAGAGAGGGGAGTGCATGTAGACTTAGGGTGTGTTTGAGCAAAATTTTTTTTTTATATCTTATAATCTTGACGTAGCTCTACGTGCGGCGCAGGATATTATTGAGTTATTTTCAAGTTATTTCTGTGTTATTTTCAATAATCCCGAAATAAATCAGAAATAACCCTCGGTCCTTATTTTTGGGTTATTTCTGAGTTATTTCCGGATTATTGAAGTAACCCAGAAATAACTTGGAAATAGCTCAGGAAGAACCTGCACCGCACGTAGAAATACGTCAGGTGTCAAACAGAAAATACGCCTGTGTTTGAGGAATTTTGTGGGTTTTAGGATAAAAAGCTTATCCTAAAGCTCGGCCTGTGGGTCGACCGCGAGGTTCAACCCGCGGACCGTCGAGTAGCGTTTAGTATAAAAATGAAACCGCATTTTCGGATAAGCGGGCAAAACACGCGAATCAAATGGTACCGTGGTGTTTTCAAAAATGCTCCCGCACTTATAAGCTGCCTCAAACAGACCCTTAATGAAATACAACCTTTAAGGTACTTGGCTGTGATAACGATGACCCTTGAATCCTAGCCTTCTTCAAAGCTCCTCCATTTACTGTTCCGTTGCTCTTCAAAAACCAAATATTAACAATAATAATTCAGAATGTAAATTATTAAACTAATAAAATACAAAGTTTAAATTTTTTTTCTATTTAATTAATTTATCTCTCACCTCAGATGATTGATCAGAAAGTTGATGTTTTTTCTCTGCCTTCTTGTTAGTGAAATTCAACATATTGCTACTGAAACTTAAAGTATCAGGAGAAACTGTTACAGTCTGACTCCATGAATTGGAGCTGAAAGCATAGCTAGAGTCTTCAAAGTTCTCTTGTTTCAGATCTTGAACTTGAGCTCCTTGTGATTGGTACATCAGCTGCTGGTTCTCTAAATTCTCCTTTCTTTTGGTTTGAAATGGAGCACTTAGGCTGTATCTTTCCTCTTGAGTAGCTATTCCTCCTCTGCAAGACAGTAATTATTAATTCTAATAAAAAACAAGAGTTTAGTCCTTCTGTCAGAATAAATGCAGAAAAAAAAGTATAAATTTATGGTTGCTAATAATCAGCAGTTTTTGTATCTATGATAGTATCATTAATATTTATTTAATAATTTCAGTTCAAATATTTTCATAAACTTAATTGAAACAACAGATCACAAGCAAGCAAAATCTAATCTGATGTAAATGCTTTGTTTTAATTAAGAAAACCGACATTATAATCCTATTTTTGAGAGGAGGAGCTGATTAATACCATTAACATGCACCAGTTCATGATCTATCAGGAGAACATAATTACATTGTATAATTTGTAGTATATATACAGAGAGAGAGAGAGAGAGAGAGATTACATGAGAAGTTGACTCCATGATTGTGGGACCTCATGATCTTCACACCAAGAGCTCATCATAGGAATAGAATTAGAGAGCTCATCTTCAGAAGTTCTTCTCAAATTGCTCATGCTCCAACAAGCAGGACTACACCCTCCCATCATCTGCTGCACCAAAGAACTCTCAAAAACACCTCTATTCATTACTGAAAACCCTAAATCTTCCCTTCTCTTTCTTTGCCCCTCTCTCTCTCTCTCTCTCTCTCTATTTCTATTTTCCTTTCATCCTTTCTACTATCTTTGAAGGCCGACTTGCCTTCTTTGCTTCAATGGGGAGAGAAGAGAAAGCTTTAGATGCAAAGCTGTTGTTTACAAGAGGAGTGAGAAGCCTTTACTTTTGTTTCCTTTCCATTCATCTCCTTCTTTAATATTTTTGCCCTTACTCTTTATATTTTTGTTTTTTGTTTTTTTTTTTTTGTTGCCTTCCCTTTTGCTTTATAATAAAGCATGCCAAGAAAGGTGATGGCAGTGTTTTCAGACCAAAGGATCGTTTTCTGGTAGTACTAAGTTGTATTTGTTTTGGTTAGAAGTTACTAGCAATGTCTTGCATAAGGGTTGATTCCAAGGAGGTATGGTTGATTAGGTTGGTGAATGGTGGTACTTATTGTTTTGGATGATGAATAAATTATATATATATATATATATATATATATATAGAAAAGGAATAGTCGGAGGTTATTATACGAGTCTCGGTCATCTCTAATGCGCCTAAGAATTCGAGTGTCATACCCTATATTCGGGAGGAATCGAATCCCAGACCATAGGAGAATTACAACTGACAAGCAGATGTCCGACTACATCTGAGTACCCAGCGCAGATATATGTATATAACAAAAACATCTAAAACTTGATCTCAAATTTTCATCTATCGATGTAAATTTCTTTTCTTGCTTAATTTGATCTCTTATGTATGTAGTAGTAACAAGCATCAATATTCTTACTTAATTCATGATGCATAACATTATTTGCCAATACAATTATCAATCTATTGTCAACATAGGTATTTGCAGCTTCCTTTTGAGAGCTACTACAGCAATACATGTAAATAACCTTTGAATTAGCCTCCGAAATTTTCAGGCAATTTTTTTTGTTTGTATTATGTTGAATATCATTATAGCCTGAAGTTGCATTGAAAATGTACAACACAAATAATTTGTGTCAAACCAATGGTAGAAATGCGCGACGTATCACTTTTCACTTAATAACTTCGGAGTACTAGTAGGTATTTTTGCCACTAAAATTTTAGCATCGACAATTCCAACGCTTAGCAGACGCAAGGCTCTTAATAACCTAATCTCATGCTAGCAACCCTCTCATTCATGCTCTCATATTCTCTTTGCTATCTCATTAGTGTGTGCGAACTAGGGCTCCGATGACCTTTCAACAATTTTTTGGCAAACCCGTGGTGCTATTTAGCACCGGCGACTTCCGTGACTCTAGTCTCTCGTTTGGTAACCCCATTTGCGACGACCTTTCATTTTTATGACTAATTTATGTCCTTTAAATTAAGGGGTGTTTGGCTACAATTAAGATTTACGTTAAATAAAATTGAGTAAATACTTAAATCTAGATTTATCAGTCTAAAATATTGTAAATTTAGAATAGTGTTTCGTTGAGTATAAGCTAAAATCCAGTAAAATTCGTTTGTCGTGTTTGGCATAAATTCATGCTTGTTATTTTCTTCTGAAGCTAAATCTAAGAATTGCTTGTTCTGTATATCAATTAATGGCTTATTTACGTTTGTATGTATAAGAGCGCTCGCAAGCACGTGTTTATGTATATTTATACGTGAAAAGCTCTGTGTAAAGCTGATGAGTTAAATGTCTTCATCTTTAATTCTATATATAGGTCATTGATGTATGAATATTAAAGATATAAAATCATGGATGTACAATAGGTTGTATCCTTGTTCTCATTATAGAGGATTTTGTGCAACTGTCATCACAATTCTTATTTATCTTTCCGAAGGTTTTGATGCCAACTTGCAAAACACAAAAATCAAGCATATACTCTAGATGAAATCAAGTTGGATTTGTACCATAAGGACTTTCAACCTAATTATTTGTATTGGAATGTACTTAGTATGATCACATTATTGTTTTATCAAGTTCTGTCCCTCCAACAGAATATGATCCTAACATATGTGAAGAAATGATTTTCAATGCAAATGGAGCTCATTTTGTTGAGTGTTCCTGAGGATGATTAACCACCGAACAATGAAGTGCATAGATTCTATGATTTATTGAATGTGGTACAATAACCTTTATGGAATGGTTACACCACACATTCAGTGCTATCAATAACACTGAGAATGTTGAGCATTAAATCAAATAACAATATGCACAAAGAATGCTTTAAACAAGTTGCAGCAGCACGGAAGGAGATAGACTCTAATAGAAATTTAGTTTTGGAGGATCGAAATTTATACAACCACATAATGACGTGCACGAGGAGGATTATTAATTTACTTATCTAGTTAATTAAGTTAACAACTGATAGTAGCTTATAATTAGCTATAATATAAATATACAATGATTTTAATTTTAAAATGTGAAATACACCATGCCTTGCATAAGATGCACATGTGTAAATATTAAAATTTAGGTGTTAGATATGTAAATAAATAAGAATTAAGTGGTATGCATGTAAATTTTCGGACTATATAATTATGAGCAATGTGAGCATTATTAAATTAAAGCATAGTAACGTTAATTCTATAATCATATCTCCTTATTTTTCTAATTTATTTCTCTTATTCTCGTTGTTGCTGATTCTTAAACGGGCAAGAAGTTCTAACTTGAGAAATTGATTGGTCTGCAAAGCAATTCGGTTCAATTTAAATCTTAGTTTATACATCTTAACACCTTAACTTTGCTTTTTTTAGGTTTGTACCACTTTAGTCTTTATATCACATAAAAGAATATTATCATTTTAACTTTTAAAAAAGTGGAACAACTTTCATGAAGGGCTGTCAAAATAACTCGTGTTCGCGAACAACTCGTGTTCGGCTCGTTCGCTAAGTTAACAAGCCAAACGCGAACAAAGATTTGTTCGTTCATGTTCGCCTCATTTTGGCTTGAAATACTAGTAATCAATTGTATATATTGAATGGTTGTGTTTTTAAATATTTAATAACGAGAATGCTACAAAAATTAATAATCAATTAAAAGTATTAATTAAGAAAATAAAATAATTATTATTAAATTAGATTCAAGTAATGCTTTATATAAAGAATAATTTTTAAATCTTGCGCAAATCTTTAACATCTTATGACTACATAATTAGGGTTGTCAAAACAACTATTTGTTCGTGAACGACTCGTGTTTGGCTCATTAAATAAGCGAGCCGAGCATAAAAACACATTTTGAGCTCGAAATATAAACGAGCAGAATGTGAACTGAGCCTGAACTCGCTTGTGTTCGGCTCGTTTACACCCCTACTTTCATGGCATAAGTAAGGCGGTATTAATGTGTTAGATAGATATTTAAATACATAGGAATTTAGGGATATGTTTGTATCTCCTCATATGCACAGCACTAAAAAATTTACTATTTACACTAGCATTCAGGTTTTTTATTTTATTTAATTTTTTGGAACTATCAAATTATTTTAGTTCGGTAAAAATGAAAAACATTAACAGATGAAAGTGGAGGTTAATTTTATAAATAGCTAAGCTTCCAGTGATATGTATGTGGGGCAGCTCATTTTGTGCGGCGGCGTTTTGAAAACGCACCTGACCTATTCAAGTAAACTGTGTTTTGATAGCTTATGTGTTTTCAAAACGCCGAAAACAACATTTTCACACCGCACCTATCTAGGCGAGTTAACAAATTTCTGGCAGCAGTCTGACTTTTCTTTAAAAAATAAAAATTTATAATAGTCGCCGCACCTAACTTATCATCAAATTATTTTTAATCAACTTATCTACAGATTATTCAATAAACTGCAGGTGCCTAAAATATACCCTAAATTTTATTAAACTTCGAATATTTACCCAGACTCCAAGAAATAAATAAATAAATAAATAAATAAACTTTCACATTTCACTTTTGGAGGAGTCGACATCTATCAAATTTCGCCTCTAAAAATAAGCTGTAAACTAGGGAATCTTTCCATTCGCATGCTAAAATCTCAAGAAACAACCAATAAAATTTTATAATTACATACATCATAGCTAAACTTTCATATTTACATATATAGCACTCAAATTTTCTAATATCTCATAAAAAATATCACAATCGTCGGGTGAAATACACATTTTTATGCATAGGTTTAAGGCACCAAAGTGCTATATATATATATATATATATATATATATATATATATATATATATATATATATATATATATATANTGATACAAGGCCTCAAGATGCTCTCCTCCTCTCTAGCTCTCTAGTTATTCTCTCCTCTTTTGTGGTGGCTGAAGATCTCTTCCCTTGCCCTCCTATGTATATATATATATATATATATATATATATTGTGGGATATGTACTTCCTGACATAAAATTGAAACGCAAATGAACACAAGCAAACACAGATCGTTTACGTGATTCGATCCAACTGGATTTACGTCCACGGGAGGGAATCAATCATATAGTTCACTAAGACAAAAGAAATAGAGAATACATAGCTTATACATAGAGATGAGCCATCATCTTCCCTCTATGGCCTCCCTCACAAGCGACACCTTGATACAAAGCCTCAAGATGTTCTCTAGCTCTCTAGCTCTCTAGCTATTCTCTCATCCTTTGTGGTAGCTTAAGATCTCTTCCCCTTGCTCCTCCTTCGTGATAGCTTAAGATCTTTTCTCTTGCTCTCCTAAGCCTCACATCTTCTCTATTTATAGAAGCAAGAGAGTGGTAGGTGAGAGGTAAGTGAGCAGTAGGTGAGCGATAGGTGACATATGGTAGGTGAGCGATACCACATTACAAAAGTGCCCTTTTACCTTAGTTCAATAATTGTGGGTCAAAATAATAATTCTCCATCTTGACCCTCAATTGAGAAGCTTCGAAGTAAAGATTCCCTCCACCTGGCTCCTGAGGGGCCCTCAACCCTTGCTTGAGTTTGCTAACTCCAAACAGTACATGGACTTAGCAATCACAGTTCTTCCGATAAGAGAGTACAATCCTTTTTTTCCTGACTCCTTGTATGACGACACGAGGACCTTTGATTACTCTGATGCAGCCATTCTTTGCCTTGAACGAGCATCCGCTTGACTTCAGCGTACCTAAAGAAATCAGATTTTTTTTAGCTCTGGTACGTACCTGACATTTTTCAGTACTCATTCAACTCCATCAAACATCCTTATCCTGAGTGATCCACTTCCAACAACCTGTGGGCTTTATTGTCTCCCAGTAGAACGGACCCATCATTTTCCTGTTGCAGTGTCTCAAACCAATTTTGTGAGGACACATGTAGAAAGAACACCCTGAGTCGAGGATCCACTCCTTACTGGATTTAGATTCTGTGATCATCAGGGCCTCAGCAAAATCGTAGTCATCAGAGGCTACATTTGCTTCTCCTGATTCTTCTAACTCTTCTTGGTACTTATTCTTCATGTCTGGGCAGTTCCTCTTGAAATGACCGTCCTTGTGATAATAATAACACTTGAAAGATCCCCTTGATGACTGATTCCCGCCATCCTTGCTTGACCTTGATATGTACTGATCATTTCTTGTATCTTTCATGTCCGATCTTTCTCTGACAATAAGACTGTCTCCGCTGACTTCCTTGTCGCTGTCATGCTTCCTCTGAAGTTCTTTGGCTCTAATCAAAGATTGAACCTCCTCCAGAGTAATAGTCTACACCCTTCCATAGAGCATCACATCCTTGAAATATTCGTAGCTCTTAGGAATAAAGTTTAACAACAGAAGTGCTTTGTCCTCATCGTCCATCTTGACATCGATGTTCTCGAGGTTGTCGATGATTTTGTTGAACTCGTCGATCTGCTCTGAGACGGATTTGTTTTCATGCATTTTGAAGGAGTATAGGTGCTGCTTCAGAAAGAGCCTATTAGCCAGAGACTTTTTCAGGTAGAGTACCTCGAGTTTGGCCCAAATTGCTTGAGTCGTTGTCTCCCTCAACACCTCCCTCAGAACTTTATCGCTCAAGCTCAAGATTATCAAACTGTGAGTCTTGTCCGGCATGCTGATCTTCTCCTTCTCGGTCATGTCGGATGACAATGTTGCCGACCCTTGCAAGGCTTCTGCAACACCCTGCTGAACCAATAAAACTCTCTTCTCTCCATAGGCCGAAGTCGTTCTTCCCATTGAATTTCTCAATGTCAAATTTGACGGAACTCATTATCGTGGCTAGGATTTCTTCCAATGAATTCTATCTGTTGCCCTTCCAAGAACTAAGCTTCTCCCCATGAACTCCACTGTCCTCGCCAATCAAACAGAGAGCTCTGATTTCTTCTGGCAGAGATCACACCTATTCACCAGAGACAATTTTATGTTATGTGCTCGCGCCTCCTTCCCGCAGGCACTCCTCTGTGTCCAGCGGAACAAATCATGAATTCCCCCTCTGTCTCTCACACGAGAATAACAGCCTCTCCAGAGCCGTCACGCCTCGCCAAACTGCTCAAGTCCTCATGCTTCGCAAACTCCCGAACAGGAACTCCCTGAACCCTTCTCTGTGCGATCTCCACCTCTTCCATTTGGCTGAGCTGCTCGCAAGACCGAAATCCTCTGCTGGCAGCCCTATCGCAAATTTTCGGCCATCGCTCGATGATTGTTCCTCCTCCGTCTCGCCAAACCGCACAACCTGCTGTGCGAATCCAGTCGATCAAAGCTTCCACTGCTCACCAAATCTGTCGCGATTCAGCTGACTGCGACGCGATCCGCTTGCTCCTCTATTCATGAACGTCGAACTCCTCTTCTTCGTCGCTGGCCGTGAACACCTTTACGCGGACAGCTCTAGCCAAGAAGTATGGATCTTCCCACAGACGGCGCCAATTGTTGTGGGATATGTACTTCCTAGCATAAAATTGAAACGCAAAAGAACACAAGCAAACACAGATCGTTTACGTGGTTCGATCCAACTGGATCTACGTCCACGGGGGGAATCAATCAAATAGTTCACTAAGGCAAAAGAAATGGAGAATACATAATTTATACATAAAGATGAGCCATCATCTTCCTTCTTTGACCTCCCTCACAAGCGACACCTTGATACAAGACCTCAAGATGTTCTCCTCCTCTCTAGCTCTCTAGCTATTCTCTCATCCTTTGTGGTAGCTTAAGATCTCTTCCCCTTGATCCTCCTTCGTGATAGCTTAAGATCTCTTCCCTTACTCTCCTAAGCCTCACACCCTCTTTATTTATAGAAGCAAGAGAGTGGTAGGTGGGAGGTAGGTGAGCAGTAAGTGAGCGGTAGGTGATATGTGATAGATGAACGGTACTACATTACAAAAGTGT
>NEWO01000033.1:2412604-2434849 GCA_003013225.1 Phalaenopsis aphrodite | reverse complement strand
AAAATTAAAAAAATCTACAATTTCATTAAACTTGCATAGACACTGGTGTGCTATGCTACAACAACTTGCTCATAAACAACTATATCTTATCATTTGGAGTGCCAACAGTTCTAAATATCTACAAGAAATATTTGTGACAATTGACACAATAACATAAATTGGGAAGCAACTAATTAATTTTGTTGACACATTAAAATGTACCCATAGGCTCCCCTTTGCGTCACATCTCTTGAAATAAAAACATGCAATTCAAAAAATGTACAAGAAATATCAAATTATGACAATTCACAAGTTTATGCGTCTGAGAACCCTGCGCGGGCTATGGGTTACTATGCTAAGCCAAGGTTATAAGTCCCATACTTTGGTCAATACAATCCTCCTCCCTACGAAAAATTACTGCATACGAAGAGCTCACCTAGAACTGCTTGCGCTCTTCGATCACAACCGCACATCAACCCAAGCCTGTATGACAGTGGGTCTCACTTTTATTAATTTTTTTTAAAAAATGGTTGATGTGCGACTGTGATCGGAGAGCGCACACAGCTTTGCGTGCGCTCTCCATATGCAATAATTTTTCCCTCCCTACAAGGACCGAAGTTGACAAGATTGAGCCCCCACTTTGGCCAATGCAGTCCTTCTTCCTATCAGGACCGGAGTCGAAAGGGTTGTGCTAACATTGAGTGAGTTCGATCCTCCTTACAAAGACTGGAGTTGACAAGATTGTTATTTTTAATGGTGTAAGTTAGAGTTTTCCCTGATGATGACCGAGTTTATAAAATATTTCAATCGGAGGGGTATATTAAAAAATTGTCTCAAAGTCTATTTCAAATTCAATTATTTTAATTATTAAACCCAATCCTCTGTAAGCAAAACAAAGTCAACAGGTTTCAAAGACTTCAATCCCTGATGATGACCCCGTCGATCGTGAAATTCAAATGTAGAAGTTTATTTTCAAAATTAAGTTTTAAAGTCATTTCAATATGTTCAAATAATATATACTATGATCCTGATTCTTTGTATTTGGGACAGAGTTGATAAGGTTTGAGAAGATCATTCCCCGATGATGACCGTGCTGGTCATAAATTTCAACCGGAGAGGTTCCTTTTTAAAATTAAAATATTTTAAATCAGAAAAAATAACTTTCAAATGAAAAATCTATCACTAAAAAATCTTAAGCAAAATCTATACCCCCTTCGCAATGGTTTGTCGAGGTGGACAAATCTAATGTTGACTAGAGCTCACAAACAACCAATGTCATATCAAGTATACTATTAATTCATGCTCAAAACAAATCTTATGTCAGTAAGGACATAGCCTGAGTCCTCAGTCCGCATGGTTTTGCCTCCAAATGACACCATAGGAAACGTTATGACCAAAGCCCTTTGACCGGATAATTTGCTACCAAATGAAACCATAATATTACAGTCACAACCGTATCTCAATGACAGTCTGCCCTCTTGAGTATTAAATCATATGATATATTTGATAGGGCAGAAAACCATTTGTAAGCTAAGGTTGACTTAGATTAGTCAAATATTCACCCCAGTTCTATAAGGTCTCCTTGGACGAAGCAACCCATGGCTGTTGAAAAAGATCCTTTCATCAGTTTGGATTGACTACATCCGCTGACCAAGTAGACTAGATTCCATGACAACTCGGGATGACGAAACCATGATACCTTGATTGGGTTCACTGTCATTTCCCCTACCATCTGCTCTAAGCTCACGGTGATGATAATTTTTTTTATAATTTAAATTCTCAAATATGTTGCTTCTATATGCTTAGTCCAAATTCTTAGCCCTTAATGACTAGCCTTAATCGAAAGTGTTCTCTCATTATTGCGAGGGGTAATTAACCAGAGCGGCTTGCGTCTTTGGGAAACCTCGAACCGCAGATCTTAAAGTCCTCGCAAAATGAGGGCGAAATCTTTAGATAGTGTCTTATCCACTATCTCATTTGACTTATGAAAAATTCAACCTGAAACTTAACACGTACTCCGTGTTAAGCTCTCGACAAGAGTCCAAGATGCTTTTTTCAATTTTTGGAGCCCACAATTTAGATTTATTTTTTGTCTTTATTTGAAATTGTTGTCAGCATTGAAGGGCCCTGTGATTGAATTTGATTGAATTGGCGTGCCTTTGAGTAAATTCTCTATCTGGTCCAGACGGTGTAAAAATCTTTTTATTCTCGACTTGAATAAATCGCATTATTGGTAGCACTGCCAAGAGCAGATTGATGGTGATAAACCAAAGCTTTTTTTAATAAGTGAATTTATCCGAATATTTTGACTTTGCTAGAATTCTCTGTCTCACAAATAACTCTGACAAAATAGATGCCAATGTTTAGGCATTTTTATGGAGATTAATGGCTTACAAAATTGTGCAGTGCAAGCGAAATAGTGATTTGGAGAAGTTCATAACTTTTAAGAAGAATTGCGTGGTAACAAGTATCGCTGACTATGACAGAAGCCATTTGTATGATAACCACCAGCGGCCAGCTTCAGAGGCTACTCTAAAGTCTTTGACCATTGCCACCCCAAAGCTCCTTATTAAGAGGAAGAAGCTGCTAGTTTGGTTCGGCACAAGTTAGGTCAGTACATTTCAGTCTATTTGTATTGGGTAGCTAAGGTGATTCATGCATTTGATATGATGCTCTTGAACTAGTTTGGAGGTTGATCATGTCATTTTAAACTTGTTTGGGCCTTGATTGAGTCAAATCAAGTCAAATTTTACTCCAGGTAATCCTTTGTAGTCATTCATGTAAAATTTGTGCTTAATTAGATATAATTTTCTATGATTTATGAAAAGATATAAGTGAACTTAATTTTATTGATGAAAAGAGGGGTATAAATTCTCATTACAGGACTTACTGGTAAGAAAAACAATAAAAACAGAATGCAATAAAAAAAATGAATAATAACAAAATATAAGAGACAACTAATCTCTCTAATTAAAGCGAGAAACAAATAGAGATTCTCAAGATCTATCATATAATTTATAACTCTCTAAATATAGAGTTATAACAAATATGAAATATAATCATTAATATTTTCGAGATCTTTCAACACTCCCCCTCAAGTTGGGTTGTACAGATTGTACATGCCTAACTTGTTACATAATTCTTCAAAATTGGTTCTTGTGAGAGGTTTAATGAGAATATTTGTTGTTTGATGTCGGGAAGGAATGTATGTAAGTTCGACGACTCTCTCAATGTTTTCTGAGATGAAGTGTCGATCGATCTCGATGTGTTCGTTCTATCATGTTGTACTGGATTCTTTGCAATGTTGATGACTGGTTGGTTGTCGTATTGTAGTTTGACAGTTTTTTCAGTTGGCATTTCGAGTTTGCTGAGTATTCTTCGAATCCACATTCCTTCGCAGATCCCGAGTGCAAGAGCTCTGAATTCAGCTTCAGCGCAGCTTCTTGATACTACAGACTGCTTTTTGCTTCTCCAAGTGACTAGGATTCCCCAGACATAAGTGCAATAGGCGGAAGTTAATCGTCGGTCTGAGTCATCCTCTGCCCAATCTGTGTCTGAATACACTTCTATACTTGGATCCTTATTCCTTTGAAATAGTAGCCCTTTTTCTGGAGTCATCTTGAGGTATCTCAAGATTCTGTAGACCGCATTCATGTGTTCTTCCGTAGGGTTGTTCATGAATTGGATAACAACACTAATAGAAAAACCAATGTCGGGTCGTGTGTGTGAGAGATAGATGAGTCGCCCCACGAGTCGCTGATCTCCCCTTATCCACAGGTGCACTACTTTTCTCAATGTCGATTTTCTTGTAGGGATCCATTGGAGTATCGATGGGTTTGCAATCGAGCATACTTGTTTCCTTCAACAGGTCCAATATATATTTCCCTTGTGACATAAATATTTGTCGTTTTGATTGAGCTAGTTCCATGCCGAGAAAGAATTTTGAGTTTCTGAGGTCTTTAATTTCGAATTCCCGAGTGAGAAGCTTTGTCAGATTTGTGAGTTTTTCTTCGTGATTTCCAGTAAGGATGATATCGTCGACGTATACGATTAGAATTGCTATCTTCTTTTCGGGAGATATTTTCACGAAGAGAATGTAATCTGCCTAACATTAAGTATACTCGTGTTTTGTCACAGATTTTGAAAATCTATCAAATCATGCTCGGGGAGATTGTTTGAGGCTATACCATGATTTTTGGAGTTTGCAGACTTTGTTGTTTGAAAAGGATGCTTCTAGTCTGGGAGGTGCTTCCTTGTAAACTTCTTCCAAATCGTCATTTAAGAAAGCATTTTTCACATCGAGTTGATGTAGTTGCCAGTCTTCATTTGCGGGAAGTGAGAGAAGAATTCTGATGGTGTTAAGTTTGGCCACGGGGGCAAAGGTTTCTTGGTAATCAATACCGTAGGACTGTGAAAAACCTTTTGCTACGAGACGTGTTTTAATCTCTCAATTGTACCATTTGCCTTGTGTTTGACTTTGAANTGATCTCCCCTTATCCACAGGTGCACTACTTTTCTCAATGTCGATTTTCTTGTAGGGATCCATTGGAGTATCGATGGGTTTGCAATCGAGCATACATGTTTCCTTCAACAGGTCCAATATATATTTCCCTTGAGACATAAATATTCCTCGTTTTGATTGAGCTAGTTCCATGCCGAGAAAGAACTTTGAGTTTCCGATGTCTTTAATTTCGAATTCCCGAGTGAGAAGCTTTGTTAGATTTGGGAGTTCTTCTTCGTGATTTCCAGAGAGTGATATCGTCGACGTATACGATTAAAATTGCTATCTTCTTTTCGGGAGAGATTTTCACGAAGAGAATGTAATCTGCCTAACACTAAGTATATCCGTGTTTTGTCACTGATTTTGCAAATCTATCAAACCATGCTCGGGGAGATTGTTTGAGGCCATACAATGATTTTTGGAGTTTGCAGACTTTGTTGTTTGAAAAGGATGTTTCTAGTCCGGGAGGTGCTTCCATGTAAACTTCTTCCAAATCGCCATTTAAGAAAGCATTTTTCACATTGAGTTGATGTAGTTGCCAGCCTTCATTTGTCGCAAGTGAGAGAAGAATTCTGATGGTGTTAAGTTTGTCCATGGGGGCAAAGGTTTCTTGGTAATCAATACCGTAGGACTGTGAAAAACCTTTTGTTACGAGACGTGTTCTTAATCTCTCAATTGTACCATTTGCCTTGTGTTTGACTTTGAAGATCCATTTGCAGTTGATTACTTTCTTTTCCTTTGGCAGGTCTGAGACAATCCATGTATCATTTTTTTGTAGGGCTCTTACCTCCTCATTGATGGCCGCTTTCCATCCCGGGTGTTTGAGAGCTTCATCAATGGTGTTTGAGACTTGTGTATTGTCAAATGCAGTGACATATGCTCGATAAGTTGAAGATAGTCTTTCATAAGACACAAAGTTGGAGATCAGATGCATCGTGTGTTTGTAACTGAGTGAAGGTCGGATGGACCTAACACCTTTCCTTAAAGCAATTGAAATGTTGGAGTCATCAATCATAGGTATAGTAGATTCATGTTCAAGTGTGTTCGTACCTAAGTGGATTTCTGTAGGAGTTGGATCCAGTTTTGACTCTTGGATTGGTGAAGGATGTATTGGGTGGTCTATGTGTTTGTTGTGCGTGGAAGGTGGTGCAAGAATGGATGACGAGTTGGACACTTGAGGACTAGACGAAGACTGATTGTTAGGTACATTTTAATGTGAATTGAATGAACTTGCTGAATCCGAATCTGGAGATAATAAGTTCGGTTCAAGAGACGAGAATTTGGTGTGTGAAGGTATGAAATCATTGTCCCCTCAAGACTGATATTATCTTAAAGTCTCCCCATGAAAGTTAGAATTGGGGTAATAAGGGTGATTTTCAAAGAAAGTGACATTCATAGTGTTGTAGGTTTTTCTTGTGAGAGGAGAGTAGCACTTATACCCTTTTTGAAGAGACGAGTAGTCGAGGAAAATACATTTAGCAGATTTAAGGTCAAGTTTGTTGCGATTGTGTGAATGAAATTGAACAAATGAGGAGCAACCAAATACTTTGGTAGGTAGATTTTGGGCAATTGCTTTTGTGTGGGGAAACGATCTGAGGAGTTGGACAGGACTTTGAAATTTGAGGACCCGAGAAGGCATCCTGTTGATGAGGTAGGTTGCAGTGGAAACAGCGTCACCCCAAAAAAACTTAGGCACATTAGAAGAAAACATGAGACAACGGGCCACCTCAACAAGATGGCGGTTCTTGAGTTCGGCGATCCCATTTTGTTGAGGAGCGTCAACGCCAGAACTGAGATGGAGGATGCCTTTAGAAGAGAGATAAAAGCCGAGGACGGAAGCGAAGTACTCCTTTGCATTATCAATCTTGAGTGCCTGGATGGAGGTTTGGAATTGTATTTGGATCATTGAGTAAAATTGTTCAAATATGTGATCGACAACAGATTTATCTTTCATAAGAAATAACCACTTTAGTCGAGTGTAATCATCAATAAAGGAGACAAACCATCGAGTCCCGGTAAGGGTTGTAACACGGGATGGGCCCCAGATATAGCTGTGAATGAGTGCAAAGAGCCGAGAAGAGGTGTAACCAACCCATGGAAATGACGTGCGAGTGTGTTTGATTAGTTGACAAAATTTACATTGAAAAGAATGAACATCTTTATTGATAAATAAATTTGTCAATAGTTTTGTAAGATACATAAAATTTGGATGGCCGAGACGAAAATGCCATAACATAATCTCAGAATCTTTATTGACACAAGAATTGAAGACAGAATGATGGGTAGACAAATGTCCGCAGTGAGGTCGTGGTGGTGAAGTACTGTTGATGACGTAGAGACCTGAGCACATCTCAGCATTGTCAATCGTCGTCCCCGAGTCGCATCCTGAAATTCACACGTGGTAGGGAAAAATTTAGTAATACACCTCAGATCACTAGTCAACTTTCCGATGAATATTAAATTGCAATTTAAAGTAGGAACATGAAGCACAGATCAGAGTAGAATGTTTTGGGTAATGCACACGGAGCCAAAGCCGGTGACTTTGGAGACAGCCATCGGCAACGCGGATGGTGGAGTTGTCTCCCCACTACATATAGTCATGGAGAAGGGAGACATCACCAGTCATGTGATGAGAAGCGCCAAAATCGATGATCTACTGATCGAAGGATCCTTGATTGACTGTGAAGGCATGATAGAATGTGCCTTACTACGCGAGCAAGCCGATGATGGGGTCGGGAACAGCCAGATAAGGTGGTTTGCCGATCAGTTTGTGCAACAAATCGAGTTGCTCTTTATTATGGCCTGAGTGGACAGGGGCCGGGGCCGGGGCAGGAAAGGCAACCACAACCAACAAACCGGTCGAAACGGGAAAGGCAACAAAACCAAGCCTCCAAACGGCTGACCTTCCAAGAAACAACCAAAAACTGGCCTTAATAAGGCCCGGTTTGCGACAATAATCGCACTAAGGATAACCCTTGCGTGATGGGTTGTCGCTGTGTCAAGGCGGAGCAACCCAAGCTGCAAGGGCAGAGGCGTCAATGGAAAGATTGGGCGAGGTGGAGATAGGCCCAAGCATGACTTTCTGACGGCTTTCTTCGCGGCGAACCTCAGAGAAGGCCTTGCGAATGCTCGGTAGTGATTTAAAACCTAATACACGAGAGAAGACATGATCGAGAGAGTTGTTGAGGTCGAGAAAGAATTTGAATATCCTTTTTGGCTCGATGATCTGACGGTATAAGTTGGAGTTCAGAGTGCATGACCAGACATAGACTTCATACATGTCAACCTGCTGCCAGTAACGTGAGAGGACATTAAAATATTGATTCACAGATTGATCACCATGGCAAAGATCGTAGGGGATTGGCTCGATCTCGAAGAGCTTGGATGTGTTGCCCGAGTGAGAGTATGTCCCTCAAGCAGCATCCCAAATACTCTTGGCCGTGTCGTAAAGAAGAAAATTTTCGCCGATGTCGTTGGTCATGAAATTAATTAACCACGACATGACCATGTGCTTTTCTGCATTCCATGTCCAAAATTTTGGGTCATCCTTGGTCGGGGCGACGACATCAACAGTGATATAGTCGTCCTTGCCTCTGCCGCAGATAAACATCATGACGGATTGTGACCACTGGAGGTAGTTCTGACCGTTGAGTTTGTGGCCAGCGATGAGGGAAGAAGTGTCATCGATTCCGGTTGGAACAGGGGCAAATGAGGCAGAGGATATTTCTTGGGAGGAAGAGGAAGAAATCGTCATACCGTAGAAGATTAGTATGACTCTGATACCATGAAAAGATATAAGAAGACTTAATTCTATTGATGAGAAGAGGGGTATAAATACCCATTACAGGACTTACTGGTAAGGAAAGTAATAAAAACAAAAGACAGTAGAAAAAGAAATGAATAATAACAAAATATAAGAGACAACTGATCTCTCTAATCAAGGAGAGAAATAAATAGAGATTCCCAAGATCCCTCATATAATTTATAACCCTATAAATATAGAGTTATAAAAAATATGAAATATAATCATTAATATTTTCGAGATCTTTCAACAATTTATAAATAACAAATCCCTCAATAGTCACTTAAATGCAATTAGTTTGACGAGAAGGAATGCATAACATAAAAGGAAACTCTTATGGGAAATAATTTCTTTTCACGACAACCTTTTTGAGATTTTGAGTATTGTTGTTTCAATCCACTCTCTTTAAACTATAGAGAGATTTGCCTAATCCAATTTCCCCTTTTGGATGTGTATGTTTAAATCTAAAATGGTTGTTCACTGGGCACCAAATCTATCTAGTCTAAACCATTCCCTAATGTTAATATTCCCTTTGGTTAAATTTTTAAGTCTAAATTTAACCTTAAATAAATAAACTAAAGTCTAGTCCCTAGGCTTGTGCAGTGACCAAAGGAGTCATCACCAATGTGAAGGTTGTTTTCATAGATCGATCATAGGCTCTAACTTTTATAGAATTTTGATTCAAATCATATGTTCAAGGCTTGTTTAATAAAAAAATGCCAATATATTGTTCTATTGAATATTTATGATTGAAATCGCAGGGTTAAAAGTGTATGTTTAATGACAAAGACTTTCCCTCGCAAGAATTCAGAGTAATTTTTTGATGGTTGTATCGTATGGATTGGTCTTTAATAGCCTAATCAATTTATGAATACAAACACAATCTAAATTAGTTGATGTTAGCTGGAACATTCAATTAAACCTTTTAAAGAATAGCCTTCAAATTCACTTTAATTACCAAAAAAAATAAAGAACCTCCCCATTTCCACAACTTGGGGCAGGAGCCAAAATTATTTTCCCAAGCTATGGTGATTGCAATGGGTTCGTAGAGCATATGGAAACTCCCAGTTCCTTTAGTTTATTCTTGCTCCAATAAACGAAGAGCTTCAAGTGTCCTGTTTTATTGAGAAATTAGGGCGAAGAAAAACTAGGAATCAACACAAATCCAAAAGAACACACAGAGATTTACGAGGTTCGACGAAGATGCCTACATCATCGAAAGCAGAGCAACAACTTCCTTTTCAATGTACCTTGGCGAATATCCAGCTCCATAGGAGAAATACATATGTCTAATCTTCACCTTGGCGAATATCCAACACCTTAGGAGAAATACATATGTATAATCTTCACCTTGGCGAATATCCAACACCCCGCGGTTTTCGCTTTGCTTCCGAAGACATAGACATCTTTGCTAAACATCGTTAAATCTCTGTGTGTTCTTCTGGATTTGTGTCAATTTCTATTTTTCTTTGTCCTAATTTCTCAACATGTTCTTTTTCTTTGGAGAAATTTTGCACCTTAACCGTGATCATATTTTTTCCAGTTTTTTCACACAGTATGATGAGTCATGTGGTAGGAAAGCCAAACATCTTCAAATTTCATTCATTTTTTGTGCTGCCTTATGAGGAAATGGTTCATTTTAAACATAATTGGCAATGATCTAAAGCGAGGCAAACGAGGTGACAGAACTTTGCTCGGGGATAAGAACTCTTATCATGTCGAACACATATTTTGCTCCTTTTTATTACAACAACTATATCTTGGTTCTGAAAAGCCCATATCATGCAAATCATTGTGTGTCATGGGAATTGATCATTTCCGGAGCACCTGCAGTAACTCAAGAAGGCTTGCCACCTTTTTCATCTTCTTTGATAAGCAATAACAACAACAACAAAAACAACAAGACTTTATCCCACTATGTGCGGTCGGCTACATGAATCCTTTTTTTTCCATTGCATCCTATTGAGTGCCGTATTTTCATTTGATTCTAATAAATTAAGATTATTTTCTATACAATATGCCCAAGTCTTTCTAGGTCTACCTCTGCCTTTCTTAACATAAGTCAAATCTAAAACATCTGCTCTTTTAGCTAGATCATCAGATGACCAACGTTTAATGTGACCAAACCATCTAAGACAAATCTCTCTAATCTTGTCCGCCATTGGAGCTATAACCAACCCTATCACGGGTATATTCATTCAGCATTTTATATCTAAGTGTCAAGCCGCTCATCCACCTAAGCATTCTCATTTCAGCAACACTTAACTTTGTTTTGTGCTTCTCATTTAAAGGCCAACTTTCTATGCCATAGAGCAAGAATGTTCACCTAAGCATTTCTATGACAAGATGCAATTAAAATCGCTAGCAACATTGAGAGCTTGATATTTTGAGATATGGTCTGCCGCGGATCTCCCAGAGTGATGATCCTTTCTTGCATAACGGGCCACCTGCAACCACTTTAGTATTATCCTGCATATTCAACCATCCAATAACACATTGCTTGGTTTGACAGAGGTGACGCGGAAGACTAGATTTTCCTCATGTAGATTGGTGAATACACTCCCAATTGATGCCAATTAGTTCATCTACATCTCTTCGACGGATGTCTCCAATCATTGTTTCGAGGAGACCCATAATATTCACTTGATTATCATTAACAGGGTGCTTCAGATAATTGCCTGCAGCCTGCTTATGGGCTTCCCGACACTTCCAAAAGACTAGAATTCATACTCGCACCTAAGGTGACATGTCCCCACCGTCTATATCTTGAACTGGGTTCAGTCTCCTCTTCCTTTTAATGGGCTTGATTGGCCCGAGCTGCAAGAATTCCTCTTCTAAAGTGAGTTTTTGAAACTCCCTCCTTGTTGGCCTTGCCCTTAACCTTGTGTATCTTCTTTCCTCTCATTCAAACAAGCTCTGGTTCAAGGCTGGCTGAGAAAATTACTGGTTGTTCCACCATTTGGCTGCTATTACTAGCATGCTTGTTCCCCCGAAATTTGCTCTATTGGTTGGGTGGGCTAAATAGTATCCTAAATCATAGACCTTCTATCCTGGCTAGAAGCCTTAAGATGGTTCATAATGGTATATCCTTTACGGAAGTCCCTTTTAGTCCTGTCTCCACTTCATCTACCTTGAGTTGGACGGTTCTTCTTAACGAGTAACCAGGACCCAAAGTCCATATTCTTCTTGCTGAGAAGACTCACGGTGCATGTGTTCCTTATCGATCTTCTCACAGGTGGACGGGAAGGAGTTTTATTGTCTACGTGCTATCACCCAAGGTCCAGCCATTAAGGCCACATCTCTGACTTCACTGTTATCAAAAATACAAATGAAGCATCCAACACTGACCGTAACCACCTGGAACTTGCCAAACTGTTTCCACCATCGATTGAGTTCAGCATTGAGGAGAGCAAATGGAATTAGCAGTCTTCCCACTAGTGTCGTTACCAGTTTATTCATATTTTCATGCATATTTTTGGCGTTGGCGTGTACTATAACTCTCTTCTGATACACAACTGCCTCAGTGTATGGCCAAAATACAGTCATACTAAGCTTATGATGCGCCAAAACAACCTTCTCGGATTTCTGAACCCAATTCACTGAGCCAAGTTCAACGAGCATCTGAGTAGAAAGCACCAGACAAATGTTCCCCTTCGTCAGTCAGGTTCAACGAGTCTTTTCGACGATTCAGCCTGGAATCATGCTACAACCTCAAATCAATCTTATTAGAGAAGATTCAGTTCTCTTCGAGGTTGAATTGGCCTTGAGGCGAACTCTCACAATGGTGCGAGGAACAGATGGTTAAATACAATACCAGCAGGGGATAACATGCCGATAATAATAGTTATATGCAAATGTCATAAGAAGACAAAAGAGAATATCCAGAAATCTCTAGAGATCGTATGTAATGATTTCTTGTGTATATTATATAGAAAAAATTTCCATAAATAAGGGGGAAAACTCATGTAATGGGGGATGGACATTTTGGATAAAAAAAAAATGGTGTAACAATTTTCTTACAGCAAACACAATAATCTCCACTTCACCCTATTTGTCCCGTTTTTTTTTTTTTTTTGTAACTCTTCTCTTGATTTTTGCATTCACAATCAAATCAATATTCAACACTCAGAATATTCTCTACGAATATGTTCTGTTTGCTTGTAACCCCTTAGCCATTTCCTTTAGGATTGGAGCTATCCTTGCAAAAAGATCTTCCATTATTCTGTTCGCTTCCATTCTTGCCTAATGTGGAAAAGGAACAAGCTTCTTGTGCTGGGTTCAAGTAGTCAAGGTTGCAAGTATATCTAGATCCTTCATTTACGCTTGATTTCAAAAAAAAAAATTTCCTGAGGTTAGATCTAATCGCATATAATTCTCTATGAACTTCTATCTGTAGGTTTATTTTATAATATAATAGATCAAATGACTAATTTCTTTCTTTTGATGTAAATATTTATTATCTATGATAGTCATTCACCCATTGTACATGATTCTATGTTATATAACTTATGTGTTTTGTTTATTATATTTTCCCTCTGCATTATTATTGCTATGTTTGTTAAAAAATTTACTTCGTTTTGTCATAGCTATTGTTATTGCACTCTTTAGTATATAAGCTTGGAATATAATCTATGGTTGGACTTATGGTCTCCAAAAATTTGCACCTCCACCTCCCTCAAAATGGATGAGAGAGTTTTACATGAGGTTCCGGGACAAATTTTTAGAAGACTGACTAGATAGTAGATAAGACACTGCATCGATATTTCATAGGATTTTAAAATTAAAGGTTCAAAATTTCACATAAGCATGAGCTCTTATGATTAATTACTCTTAATAATGGGAGAGTACTTTCTATTAAGGCTAATCATTAAAACATTGATTGTTTAGCGTATAATAGCATCAATTTAAGTTTTCAAATAGAGAAATTTAGTACCTTGAGCTTAAGAGCGGATAGGGGGATGATGATGAACCCGATCAAAATCTCATGGTTTCATCATCCCGTGTTATCATGCACTCTAATGTACTTAGTTAGAGGAAGTAGTGGTCCTAACTTTATCAACTGATCCTTGTCAAAAGTCCTGAATTATTCTATCCAAGCAAATTTTGTAGACTTATTGCGGACCTATGGAGTTTGTCTAGAAGGACTAATTTAAAGCAACATTAGCTTATAAAAGGGCTATCGGATATACCTGATTATTCATAGCTCAAAAGGCATAAAATCATTGAGGAACAAAAAGTTATAATTGTGATTGTAATATAGTGGAGCCTACTAGCCAAATCACTTTATCAAAGGGTTGTGCTTTTAACTGCTTTATTTGTGGGGGTCGACTGGTCAAATCATGCGGATAAATGACACAAATCATGTTCGGTGAGATTATTTTAAGTGTGAACATAGTGATCTGAGATTTATGTATATGAAGCTTATTAATTGTTTCATTTATATATGATCAAGCTCATAACTTAAATCAATTGAATTTATCAAATGTTTTTTTGAGCTTAATCCTAAAAATAGGCCCCTTCAATTGAAATTCAAAATCAATATGATTATGATTGGGTAAATTGCTTGAAAGATTTATATTTATTATTATTTTAATGTTTTTATCTAAATAATCATGAAAACGTGAGGACTGTCAACTCTACTTTTTTGTTAGGATGAGGATCAAACTGGCTAGTTATAAAGCTCAGTCTTATCAACTAATGTCTTTGTAAGGAGAAAAATCAAACTGATTAGTGTGTGACTTACGATTCAGCCCTATGGACAAAGTGGCTCTCTTGAGAGCATGCAATGCTGAACAATTTTAAATTAGATTTTAAAAAAAGAACAACATTAAATGAAAAGGAATTTATAAAATTAAAAATACTTGCGTCCTCTTAGAACAATTGCACATTTCTTGAATTGGATCTCATTTTAGTTTAATAATTATTTAGTCCACACAACATTATTAGACTAAATGTTTGAGCATTCTATGTATTGATTGGAGAACATACGAGCTAAAAACTTTAAAATGTGAATACATCTCAATGCATTTGGATGTTTTTGAAAGCATTGCATATGTTCTATAGTTTTCTCAAGTTTTGCAAGCTTGTACGAATAATTTTGCTTTGAGATTCATGCAAGGTCAACTAAACTTGAAGAAGATCGTGCTCTGTCTGCTTGTATTTATGTTGTAGATCTGATAGTGAAGAAGCAATCTAGATTTTAGGCTTCCATTTATTAAATTCTTAAGCATTTAATGATATCTAATTTGTCCTAAATAATTAGCTTTTGAATTTTTGTGAGTGTGTGCAATATAGTCAACTTTATTCTTGCTCGCAAATGAGTTGTATTCTATATTATTTTAGTTTTATGCTCTTTTCATCTTAGTATGTGATATAAAATGATCACAATGTCCACCAAAGTCCTCATAATGCTCATAAGAATACAATTGAGCTTATTTTAAGTTTTATTCATGCTCATTCAAGTTCATAAAAATCAATTTTTTGTTCTATTTAATTTTCCTTTCGAGAAAAAATCTGGTAGCCTGCCGACATCATCCCCTCGTAGACGGCTACATCGTATAGTCTTCTATCCCATCATTGGATGAAAAACATGTATGAATTTTTGAACCTGCATCAAGATATGAGTGCATAGATTTCTCTTTCAAATTGGAACAACGTGCTTGAATACATATATTTATTTTTTTATTATTTTAGTTTTTTTTTACATTTTCTTTTATATTTGTTTCAACCAATTTGCTTGAGACACATCAAATTGAATTTCAACTGCCTCTCGACCTTGTCCCCACGTTGGGTCTATTTTGGGAAAATAACCATGCCCACGTCGCTATAAAAAATGTATACGAGTAGTGTAAACACCAAAGCCCTTACTTTGCCTCCTATCACCCTACAAAAAATATGTATGAGTCATTTTTGTGCATGGAGCTATATCGTATATGAGCCCAAGGGTCTCTTTGGGGCAGCTGCAGCTTATCAATAAGCTATTGCGCAGCAGCTATCCCAGGAAGCTGTTGCAGATAAGCTGACTGACCGTTTATTTTTTGCACAACTTCTGAGAGCGAAGTTGAGGTAAAAAGTGTTTTTTTTTAATCTCTCTTTACAAAGAGAGGAAAGGGATTCTCTTTATTTTTAGAGAGAGAAATAGGGAGAGAAGTGGCTGTATGAGGATTTGCTTGTTGTCGGTTTAAAGAGAGAGGTTGTGGAGCTACTGCAACTTGGGGTGGGGTGCGGCCAAGGAAGAAAGCAGAATGTGACTGAGAGGTATCAGGTTAAGGGAATGTGTGGGGTGCTTGGCCTATGGAGGAGGTGGCAGATTTGGTAGGCTGTGGAGAGCTGAATCAGACTAATGGCATGTGAAATAATGAGGGAGTTTGGGATTGACAACAACGAGCAAGTTCAGCTGCTGCTGGGAGAAGGGGATTGATCAAGAGGCTGAGGGGGAAGGCAAGAGGAAGTGCTCGAGCTTGGAATGTAGGGTATTGTGTAGAGTGGAAGAAGTTTGGTGTGGTCTGGAATCGTTCAGCCTTTGCCATGTGACCGAAGAGGAGAGGGGACGTTGGCTAGGGCTTGTTATGGCTCGTGTGTGGCTACTGGAGACAGGGAATCTAAGGTAAGGTGCTGTTGGGGAGGAGGGAACTTAGGCTGTGGAGAATGGTAGTTTCGGTCATGCGAAGCAACTTGAGGTGAAGTGAAGAGTGAGGGTCTGCAACAAGAGGTGTGTCGCTAAAGCAATTGTCGTGCGAGAGATTGGGAGGAGATTGGTGGACTTGTGCAAGGTTTTAGACGAGGGAGAAGAACAAAGGATGGTTTGCAAGAGTATGCCTGCGGGAGAGATGGGAAAAGGAGATTGGGGAGCTTACATGAGCTCCAATGAGGGAAACTGTACGAGAAGTTGAGCGTAGGGGTGTAAAAGAGTAAAGTCCAGCTCAAATTCGAGCTTAATTCTACTAGTTCGAACTGGCTCACGTGACGGCTTGTTTATTATAAAAGAGAGAAAATAATATTAATTTAAGATAATGTTAATAAATAGAATGAGCAATTAAGAGAGAAATAATAATAAATCACTTAGTATAAAATATTAAATATTTTTTAAAACATTTTTTATACTTTAAAGATAAAACCTTCAAATTTAATATATTTTTAGTATATTTTATATTAATATTTTTTAAAATGAGCAAGCACCGAGCTAATGAGTCAAGTCAGGGCTAGCTTGAGCTTGACTTGTTAGCTCACGAGCTCAGTTCACGAGCTATTTATTGAGCCAACCTCGAGCCGGCTCACAAATCGGCTTGACTCACTTATATCCCTAGTTGAACGAGCTTGGGGTTAGGGATTAGGTTTTTCTTCTTTATTTCATTTTATTTATTACTTTTTTTTAGTTATTTGTCGAAGGATGGAAAGGTTTTATAGGGTTGTTTGGAGAGGGGGCGAGAGTATGGGCAGTAGTCCTAGCAAGGATATGGTGAGCAGGTTTTAATTTTTTTTATTATAGATATGTATTTATATATTGAACTCTTTGTTATTAATTCTTTTTCATGATCTTCTCATTTTTTGTGCAAATTTTGAAACTTGCATGCCACAATTTAGGAGTCTCAGATTTGTGTTTGAGACCAAAATAATGAGTGTCATTTTTAGGTAAATTTAAAGTTTTGGGTCGCTTGTGCAATCCATTTTTCGAACGGAGCTCGTTTAAGCAAGTCATCGAGGTGACTCGTGCTTAATTTGTGTGCATCAAGTCCGTGGTCTGTTTTTTTCATCATTTTCAATCGAGTTGATTACAAAAGATCCCTCTTGTTGTATCTCGTACGGATCAATGCAATCCGTTTTGCAAACGATGGTCATTAGAGTAACTCTTTGCCACTTGATGCAATTCAACTCTATTTTGCATGATGGTACATTTGGCAACTTTCATCTTTATTTACTACCTTCTAAAGTATTTTTGGTGTTTTGAACATGATGGTGCAGTCTGTTTTACCATCAAATAATTTTTTAGCAACTTTCACACTAACTAAAGTGTCAAGACACCGATTTGTGTGATAGCTCATTTGATCTCCATTTTTGATGTTTTGCTTGACTGTATGTGGTAGTGAACATTATGTTGACGTCAACCGAATCATGATTGAATAATCTTCAAATTATAATCGAATACTAAATGAATTATCATTGAACATCTTTGAACTATGATCGAATAATCATAGTACCATAATCAAATCTTCTTTGATCCATCTTAGATCCATGTTTGTATTTTGATCATATCATCTACAAATCTTCTTCAAACCAGTCGACTCTCTCAACCCTGATCATTTTGATGTGTTATGAGCATTTACTTTTCTCCAGCTTTATTCTAGCCATTGAAGAGCCTTTTCAAACGTTGTATAGAATTTATTCAATTTTTTCTGGAACCTATCTTCAAATGAGGGCATGAATTTATCTTTTATCATTAGGTTGATTTCATGCATATACTATGATGCTCCAGCAACAAGTTGTCTTTAAGTTCATGATCTAATTATCCTTATTCTATTTGCTGTCTTATCTGACGTACCCACTCCAAGTGCAAGACAAGTGGGGAACAGTAACCGTCCCAGCTAAGTTGGTGTCCACCACCCTTGTCTTTTTCTATGGTGTCCATCTCTATTTCACCAGGATTGACCCATCATGGATCCAAAGATTCCCTCAGAAATTATTTCATCTTTTCCTATGTTGTCCAGCTTCCCTAATGGAAAATTATTTTTAATGGAGAAGACACCAGTGGAATTTATAACCAGAAACCAGTGTAACACCGACACTTGTAAAAATGTATCGTACCTGTGTCGTACACGTATCGGACACCGACATTTGTCTGACACGCCCCGACACTTGTCCAATACTAGAAAATATCTCTAAATTTTTTTTGTGACACGTCTCAACACTGAATCAGACATTAACTTAATAAATTAAGTTAATCATAAGATATTTCAAGTTTTAGCAAATAAGTTAGAAGAATACTTTTTAAATATATTATCTGTTTAATTTTGAAAATTAATTTTTATAAGCATAAAATTTTATTATACAAGTTAAATCTTATTCTTGCATACTTTATTTTGTGAAGTATTCAATAATATATATATATATATATATATATATATATATATATATATATATATATATATNATATATATATATATATATATATATATATATATATATATATATATATATATATTATTAATTAAATATAGAAACATGTTTATGACATGTCATGTTCTATTTTTTTTTCAATTATGTCATGTCCCTGTATCGTGTTGTGTTGCGTCATAGTCAGATAACCATTCATCTTTCATGGAACAAATTCACTATTGTGTGAGATGGAAAGAAATCATCATACACATTAAAGCATTCCTATGTAGTGTTTCATTTATATTTTCATAACATGCATTATTTCTTTTTTTTTTTTTAATGAGGATTAACATGTCATTCTATGGGTCCTAATGTCATTATGTATAAATTTCATTATCATTTTATGTGAATCTAATATCTTGTTATATATGAGACTACTGAATAATCAATTATGAAGTCTTATCCTAACAATAAATCATCAAAGGGTATAAGAATTAGCTTACTGCTAGATGTTAGCCTTGACAAATAATCAAATTAGAAGTGTGATTAAAATGTATTCAGTTTAGAAGCAAGCAAACTTACAATGTATTAGAAATATAGTTACCAATCTTAGTATCATTTTTGAGTCTCAATTTTTGGAGAATTTTCTTGTTCTCAATAACTATAACCAACTTCAACACTAATTTAATTTACAAAACACAATTTGATATGCTTTGATTCATACAAATTTTTTGTAATCGATATAAATTAATACTTCAATTATCATTAATTTTCCCTCTATATATTTAAATTTGTTGTTTTCTTTTTCTTCTTAAATAATAATTGAGTTTTTTTTTTTTTGTAAATAAATTGATATTTTAACTTAATTTTAAATTAATGATTGATTCACATGAAATAATCTATTTTTTAAGAAATGTATGTTTTGTTTGCTAAATATTTGCATTATTTGGATAATTCTTATCATGTTTATGATCCTTTTATTTAGAATTATAACTATTTTCATTGAATGATCATCCTAATCATAATGTTGAACGCAATTAATACTATATGTTAAAGTTTTAAATCTTGAAACATAAATTAGTTTAAAAAATAATCATCATTATTATGGTAACTCTTATACCAAATACTTATTAAAGAAAATATTAATTTTCTAATTAAATCATTCATAATTATTAAAATAATTTTATTAAATGTATAACATTAAAATTTAATTAGGAATTAAACTATATAAATTTAAACTTTTCAGATGACCCAACCAATTAACTGTGGATTATACTTAATATATCCAATTTCATCATATTTCATGTTAGTAATATTGTGTGTGGGTGTGTGTGTGTGTGATTGGGTTCTGATTAATCTTCTCAATACAATTCCTCAACATTTGTTTGCTACCAAGAACTTATAAATTTTTTTGTGAACTATTTGTAAATTCAAATATTAAAATATTAGATCAACACAAAAACATTAATTAGAAATTATTCTTTGGGCATATAATAAATCGAGGGTTTCCAAATCTTTTTCTTCGCATAGGGTGAGCATTCAAACTCAACACCTTGGATTCTTCATTTTGTTTCCAACCAATGTGGTATGCATTCGAGCACGGGTTTCCAAATATTACTTAAAATCTACTGTCGACTCGCCCGTTCAATGCCTCTACCCAAGACGCTTGCCTATGCTTGCATTTGAGCTTGGCATATGCTACCTTGTGTGATGTCTGCCTACTCGACCCAACAATGCCTGATTGCCACTTGTTGTCGTTATCAATGTTGTTATCCTTCTTCCTGCTTTCCAGCTAGCCATCCCAAACTCTTCATTTCTCTCTCTATTGCTTGTTGTTGCTCGACTCACCCTGCCCTGTCTTTCGGGCATCCCCTCTGCTTTCAACAAGCTTGCTTACGCTTTGCCTTCTTTGTTGGCCTCTTTAATTTTTTCACTCTCTGTTAGCTACAGGATATTCATACCCCTCATTTCACTTCACCTTCCTTGTATTGATGAGCCAATTAATGTTTATGATAGGATCCAGAACCAAAAACAGGGAACAAATAGCGACAAGATTGTAATACATAGGTGGGAAAATTCAAACGATGACTTCTCGTATGAAAATCAAAGCAAATAAGCAAGATACAATGATGATCTATTGTTAGAGAGGTAGATCGTCTCTCCACAAACCCTATCACGAGAAGTGAAGGAAAACTATAGCCAAAACATACCTAAAAAAATAAACCCTAGGTTATTAGTCTTAATATAAACCTATTATAAACACTTCAAAGACCTCTCTCCCGCAACCAAACTTTTTTCCCCAAACTCTTTTAAATTCTCCCCTTTTCATAAGTGATTAAAGCCCTCATGGCCCCCACTTGTTTGTTGGATCACTTTGCTACTACTCCATGTTGCTCCTCCCCTGCCAGCTGAGTCGTCCAACCCTTAGATGGTTGTGGTGGGTCGGTTGGTTGATGCCTGATCGGTCTCGCCTGGACCGATTTAGTAACCTGCATAACAATTCTCCCCTCCCAAAGAAGCACGTTGTCCTTAAGTTTGAATGATGGAAAATGTTTTTGGATCACATCATAAGGTTCTCACGTTGCTTTATACTATGGCAGTCCCTTCCACTTAATAAGTACCTCCCTTGCTATCGCTCCTTTTTCTTGACTCCTTCAAACTTTAAAGGTTCTAGAATCACCTCTAGGTCCTCTGTCATCATTGTGAGTAGTGACGATTAGGTTGTATGATCTCCAATCACCCGACTTAGTTTTAAAACATGGAAGACTGGATACAGTAGGCCACTTCCCCAATGCGTATTGTTACCTCGTAGGGTCCAAAATATTGTGGTGAAATTTTCTCGCTCTTCCGCCTGGCCAATGTCCTCTGCCTATTGGATCTCCATTTCTAATAAACCATGTCTACCGGTTCGAACTACATCTCTATACTATATTTATTTGTGTTTCTCTTCATGATCAGTTGAAATTTTAATATATGCCCCTTGAGCTCCGTCAATATTCTGTCCCTCTCCTTCAAGTACTGGTTGACATTGCATGCTGATGTAGCACTATGTCAATAGTGTATCAGGTGGGGTGGATTCCGCCCATACAAAATCCTGAAAGGAATGGTTTTCGCTGCAGTATAATATAAAGTATTATACCAATATTCGGCCACGCAATTCACTTTGCACAAAGTTTCATCCTATCTGATACAAAACATTGCATGTATGTCTCCACACTTCTTTTGACCACCTCCGTTTGATCATCTGTCTGAGGATGATATGTTGTGCTTTTCTTGAGGACTGTTCCTTGTATCTTGAATGGATCCTTTCTGAACTGTCTGAGGAACACCTTATGTGAGAAACGGTGGAGCCCGGTCCACTATGCTTAGGCGGTTATTTTGTTTTGGAGAGTCACTCCTCTTCACAAATAATCACTCTCATCTTCCTCTTTTGTGAAGTGAAACATTTTTTCGCTCCCTCCTGTTTGTGATAAAAGCTTCAGATGACTCTCATTGGGTTTAGTAGTCACGCTTTGAGTTCTTCGGTTTCCTCAGGGCAAAGGAAGAGAAGTGCAAGGAGGAGCAGTTCCTTGCGGCAGAAGGAAGAAGAAAAAGATTGTTCTCCCTAGGCTTCTTCTTAGTGGTTTGCGGCAGAAGAGAAATTGAGTTTATTTCTCTTGTAAGTTTGTCTTCTTCGATATATCTCGGTGTAGAGTTTCTTCGGTGCCACTTTGTGTAGAGAAAGAAGAACAGAAAGAGGAAAAGAGAGCAACGAAGAGTGAGAAATTTCTCTTGTAAGTCGAGGTGATCGAATGGTGTAAATTCTTCAAGTAGTAAGATCCTCTGCAACTCTGTGGACGCAGACAATTTGCCGAACCACATAAATCTGTGT
>NEWO01000033.1:2368564-2412586 GCA_003013225.1 Phalaenopsis aphrodite | reverse complement strand
CCCCAATGCATATTGTTACCTCGTAGGGTCCAAAATATTGTGGTGAAATTTTCTCGCTCTTCCGCCTGGCCAATGTCCTCTGCCTATTGGATCTCCATTTCTAATAAACCATGTCTACCGGTTCGAACTACATCTCTATACTATATTTATTTGTGTTTCTCTTCATGATCAGTTGAACTTTTAGTATATGCCCCTTGAGCTCCGTCAATATTCTGTCCCTTTCCTTCAAGTACTGGTTGACATTGCACGCTGATGTAGCACTATGCCAATAGTGTATCAGGTGGGGTGGATCCCGCCCATACGAGATCCTGAAAGGAATGGTTTTCGCTGCAGTATAGTATAAAATATTATATCAATATTCGACTCACGCAATTCACTTTGCCCGAAGCTTCGTCCTATCTGATACAAAACAATGCATGTATGTCTCCACACTCCTTTTGACCACCTCCGTCTGATCATCTGTCTGAGGATGATATGTTGTGCTTCTCTTGAGGATTGTTCCTTGTATCCTGAATGGATTCTTTTTGAACTGGCTGAGGAACATCTTGTGTGAGAAACGGTGGAGCCCGGTCCACTATGCTTGGGCGGTTAATTTGCTTTGGAGAGTCACGTCTCTTTACAAATAACCACTCTCGTCTTCCTCTTTTGAGAAGTGAAACATCTCTTTGCTCCCTCCTGTTTGTGATAAAAGCTTCGGATGACTCTCCTTGGGTTTATTAGTCACGCTTTAAGTTCTTCAGTTTCCTCGAGGCAGAGGAAGAGAAGTGCAAGGAGCAGTTCCTTGCGGCAGAAGGAAGAAGGAAGAAGGAAGAAGGAAGAGATTGTTCTCCCTAAGCTTCTTCTTGGTGGTTTGTGGCATAAGAAAAATTGAGTTTATTTCTCTTGTAAGTTTGTCTTCTTCGGTGTATCTCGATGTAGAGTTTTTTCGGTGCCACTTTGTGTAGAGAGAAGAACAGAGAGAGAAAAAGAGAGAGCAACGAAGAGTGAGAGATTCTTCTTGTAAGTCGAGGTGATCAACTGGTGTAAATTCCTCAAGTAGTAAAATCCTCTGCAACTCTATGGACGTAGGCAATTTGCCGAACCACGTAAATCTGTGTTTTCTTTTCTAGTGTGAATTTTTCTCGTTCTATTTTTCACTTCGTCGATCGTTCTCCTGTTTGATTTATATATATACATCAACTGGTATATCTATATTTCACAACAACAACTGATATCAAAGATTTGTTCGGATATGATGAGAATGATGGTTGCAGATGAAGTGAAAATTTCAGGGATTGAGAAGTTTGATGACACAGATTTTGGTTATTGGAAAATGCAGATAGAAGATTATCTTTATGAGAAGAAACTTCATCTTCCGTTATTGGTGAAAAGACCTGAAATGATGGATTAGACTGAATGAAATTTTTTGGATCGACAAGTTCTGGTAGTTATCTGATTGATTCTATCGAGATCCGTTGCACACATTGTCGTCAAGGAAATGACGACTGCAACTCTCATGGCAGTCTTATCAGGTATGTATGAATAACCATCGACAAATAACAATGTGCACTTGATGAAAAAGTTATTCAATTTGAAGATAGTGGAAGGTGTTTCTGTTGCTCAACACCTGAATATTTTCAATACTATCACAAATCAATTGTCGTCTGTGGAAATTGATTTTGATGATGAGATATGTGCACTGATCTTGATGACTTTATTGTTAGATAGTTGAGAAGCCATGAAAATAACATTTAACAATTCCGCAGGTAAATCTAAACTAAAATACGATGATATTCGTAATTTGATTTTGGCTGGGGAAGTTCGTAGGAAAGATTCTGACGAGGTCTCAGGTTTGAGTTAGGAACTGAATGTTGGTTTCAGAGGGAAAAGACATGACAGAAACTCAATTATAGGGAGATCAGAATCAAAGTTTAGTAAGCAGACAACTTGTTGGAATTGTGGCAAGGCTGACCACATAAAGAAGAATTGCAGGAATCCTAAGAAGATGGAAAATGATTGCACAAATGTGGTATCTAAAGTATCACATGATGCACTATTGTTGGCAGTTCATAGTTCTGTTGAAGACTTGATATTGGATTCAGGGGCTTTAAATGTCGTAGGAAATCTGCCAAAGGTCACAGTGCAGGGTAGTGATGGAATTTAATAGGAAAGTGGGTCCGGGGCACCCATTCTTATTGTTTCACAGACAGATATTGAAGAACCACAGAGCTATGAAGAAATCTTGCAAGATGAAAGTTCGAGCAAGTGGGAGCTGACAAAACTTCCATCAGAGAAGAAGATATTGCACAACAAGTGGGTGTACCAGGTGAAGGCTGAGCGTGATTCCAGTAAGAGGTACAAGACTAGACTTTTTGAAAAAGGATTTCAGCAGAAGCAGGATGTTGCCCATGCAGTGGGAGCTGTAAGAAGAGACAAGAGTGACCCAGGAAATAGCTTGGAGGTGCAAAGCTATGTGGAGTCTGCTGATATATTAACTAAGGGTGTTACTCTTGTGAAACTGAAGTTATACACAGCTTCAGTTGTTCTTCTGGAGTGAAGATAGAGGCTTTGAGTTACAGAGGTGGAGGATTCAAGATGAAGAAAAGGCGACACCGCCAGTGGAGGATGTCAGTTTGAGGAAGGAGATGTTGCAGTCTGTGTACCGGTCTCTAAGTGGGAGAATTGTTAGAAACGGTGGAGCTCGGTCCACTATGCTTGGACATTTACTTTGCTTTGGAGAATCACATCTCTTCACAAATAACCACTCCCGCCTTCCTCTTTTGTAAAGTGAAGCATCTTTTCGCTCTCTCCTATTCGTGATAAAAGCTTCAAATGACTCTCATTGGGTTTAATAGTCACGCTTTGAGTTCTTCGGTTTCATCGGTATAGAGGAAGGTTTCCTCGGGGCAGAGGAAGAGAAGTACAAGGAGCAGTTCCTTGGGGCAGAAGGAAGAAGAAGATTGTTCTCTCTAGGCTTCTTCTTGGTGGTTTGTGGCAGAAGAGAAATTAGGTTTATTTCTCTTGTAAGTTTGTTTTCTTCGGTGTATCTCGGTGTAGAGTTTCTTCGGTGTATCTCAGTGTAGAGAGAGAAGAGCGGAGAGAAAAAGAGAGAGCAACGAAGAGTGAGAGATTCCTCTTGTAAGTCGAGGTAATCGACTGGTGTAAATTCATCAAGTAGTAAAATTCTCTGCAACTCCGTGGACGTAGACAATTTGTCAAAACACGCAAACCTGTGTTTTCTTTTATGGTGTGAACTTTTCTTGTTCTATTTTTTGCTTCGTCGATCGTTCTCCTGTTTGATTTATATATATACCACATCAACTGGTACATCTAGATCTCGCAACAACAACACCTTGTCCTTGTCTGATACAATCAATTCTGACACTCAGTGCAAACAAACCACTTCTCGTATGAACACCGTAGCGACTGAGACCGCTGTGTAGGGGTGTCATGGAATAAAATGTGCATACTTGTTCAAGCGATCCACTACCACCAAGATCACCGTAAGCCCTTCTGATCATGGCAACCCTTCTATGAAATACATTGTCACTTCTTCTCAAACCTCTCCAATAATGCGAAGGGCTATAACAACCCTCTTGGAGCTATGGTCAAGTATTTATGTCGTTGGCACACATCACACCGCGCCACAATGTCGCTTACGTCTCTGTGCATTCCCATCCAATAAAGCTCTGTCGATATATGGTTGTATGTTTTTTGCACTTCGGAATACCCATCCAATTGCACTGTCATGATACTTCTGTAATAGTATGGGAATGTACTCCGATGCCCTTGGTAACACGAACTACCCCTGGTAGAGTAGTTGTTGTCCCCTCAATGCATTTCTCATATGACTATTTAGATCTTGTAACAACTCTGCCCGTAATTTCCTCAGCCCTTCATCTTGCTCGCTCTCTCGTCTCATTGCTTTCCAATCTAGGGCCAAATTTACCGATAAGACTTCCAGCTATGGCTCCACCTTTCTTGACAGGGCATGTGTGGCTTTATTATCCAATCATGGCCAGTACTGAATCTCGAAATCATATCGCAATAACTTTGATAACCGCCTTTGAGGTCTTCTGTCACCATCCTCTACTCCAACAGATACTTCAAGGTCTTTTGATCTGTACTAACAAGAAAGTGTCACCTCAAAAGGTAGGGCCGCCACTTTTGAATGGCCAAGACAATAGTCATCAACTCTTGCTCGTACACTGACTTTAGCCTCGTCGTTTCCATGACTATCTTGATGAAGTAGGCAATCAGTTGCTGGTTCTGCATGAGTTTCGCTCCCAATCCGTATCCTGACATCTATCTCCACCACAAATGGTCTACTAAAATCTGGAAGGGCTAATACTGGTACACTGCTCATGGCTCACTTCAGATGTTCGAAGGACTGTGTTGCAGCTTTCCCCTACTTGAAATTGTGCTTCTTCAGATATTCCGTCAGTGGTCATGTTATTGTGTCTTACTCCTTTGCAAATTATTGATTGTATTCGGTGAAACCTAGGAATCCTCTCAACTTCTTCAAGCTTTTGGGTGTACGCCAGTTCATCACAGTCTCGACCTTGGACGAATTTGTTGCTAGTCCTTGTTCATCACGTGCTCCAGGTACTCCACCTATTGCTGTGCAAAGGAACATTTCTCCAAATTAATGTACAAATAGTGCTCTCTCAACTTTTTTAGGACCATCCTCAGGTGCTTCAAATATTCTGCTTTTGTACGACTGTAGATCAGAATGTCATCGAAGAAGACTATGATAAATTTCCTGAGGTAGGGATGAAAAACCCTATTCATGACGGACTGAAATATGATCGTGGTGTTGGTGAGGCCAAATAGCATCACGAAGAACTCATAATATTCTTCATGTGTCCTGAATGTTTTCTTGTGCACATCCGCTGGATTTATTCTGATTTGATGGTATCCCGACTTAAAGATCAATTTTTGTGAAGATGATCGCCCCATACAGCTCATAGCAACTCGTCAATCACAAGAATATGGAACTAATCCAACACCATCTCTTTGTTCAAAGCCCGACAGTCCACACAGAACCTCCAACTTCCATCTTTTTCTTCACCAACAGGATTGTATTAGAGAAGGGGCTCACATTTGGCCTCATGCATCTCTCAGATCAACTTCTCTATCTCATTTTCAAAATCTGAGTATATTAATATGGTCTGACACTAATAGATGAGACACCCTTCTTTAATGCAATAGATTGCTTGTGCTCCATGGGGGTGGTAATCCGTTTGACTACTGAAAGATGTCCATAATCTGTTGTAGGAGTTGTTGGACTCCTTCAAAAAACTCTGCCAACTCGGGATCTCGAACCTCCTCAATACTTTGTAACTCCACCAAATAGCCTATCTTCGTTCCCCGTACCGACTTGACGATGGTTTTGAGCGAGACCATAGTTTTGCATAAGCCAACATCTTCTCTCAACATCACCTTCCTACCCTCCACCTAAAACTCTATTGTTGGGATTTCCAGTCTACCCTTATCTCCCCAAGCTTCTGCAACCATATCATCCCCATAATTATATCTAAGTTTCCTACGTCCAAGGGAAGGAAGTCAGGAAGTCCTCTACCACCTGTAAACCATATGTTGTCAGAACCAACCCCTTGCAAAGTCCCTGACTTTTCCTCCACCTTTCCTGTCCCCACCATGACACTGAAGCTCCCTGTAGCTACCAGCTCCAACTCTAACTNAACCACATAAATCTGTGTTTTCTTTTCTAGTGTGAATTTTTCTCGTTCTATTTTTTGCTTTGTCGATCGTTCTCCTGTTTGATTTATATATATATGTCAACTGGTATATCTAGATTTTGCAACAACAATAACTGATATCAGAGATTTGTTCGGATCTGAGGAAGAATGGTTGTTGCAGATGAAGTGGAAATTTCAGGGATTGAGAAGTTTGATGCCACAAATTTTGGTTATTGGAGAATGCAGATAGAAGATTATCTTTATGGGAAGAAACTTCATATTCTGTTATTGGGGAAAAAACCTGAAATGATAGATTAGACTGAATGGAATTTGTTGGATCGACAAGTTCTTGTAGTTATTTGATTGATCCTATCGAGGTCCGTTGTACACATTGTCGTCAAAGAAAGGACGACTGCAAATCTCATGGCAGTCTTATCAGGTATGTATGAAAAGCCATCGACAAATAACAATGTGCACTTGATGAAAAAGTTATTCAATTTGAAGATGATGAAAGGTGTTTCTGTTGCTCAACATCTGAATGTTTTCAGTACTATCACAAATCAATTGTCGTCTGTGGAAATTGATTTTGATGATGAGATATGTGCACTGATCTTGTTGGCTTCATTGTCAGATAGTTGAGAAGTCATGATAATTGCAGTTAGCAATTCTGCAGGTAAATCTAAACTGAAATACGATGATATTCGTGATTTGATTTTGGTTGGGGAAGTTCGCAGAAAAGATTCTGGCGATGTCTCAGGTTCGAGTTCGGCACTGAATGTTGATTTCAGAGGGAAATGACATGACAGGAACTCAAGTATAGGGAGATCAGAATTAAAGTTTAGTAAGCAGACAACTTGTTGGAATTGTGACAAGGATGGCCATATAAAAAAGAACTGCAGGAATCCTAAGAAGATGGAGAATGATTGCGCAAATGTGGTATCTGAAATATCACATGATGCACTATTGTTGGCAGTTCATAGTTCTGTTGAAGACTTGATATTGGATTCGGGGGCTTTAAATATGGTAGGAAATCTACCAGAGGCCACAATGCAGGGTAGTAATGGAAGGTAAGAGGAAAGTGGGTATAGGGCACCCATTCTTATTGTTTCACAGATAGATATTAAAGAACCACAAAACTATGAAGAAATCTTGCAAGATGAAAGTTCGAGCAAGTGGGAGCTGGCAAAACTTCCACGAGGGAAGAAGATATTGCACAACAAGTGAGTGTACCAGGTGAAGGCTAAGCGTGATGCCAGTAAGAGGTACAAGTCTAGACTTTTTGAAAAAGGCTTTCAGCAGAAGCAAGATGTTGCCCATGCTGTGGGGGTTGTAAGAAGAGACAATAGTGACCCAGGAAATAGCTTGGAGGTGCAAAGCTATGTGAAGCGTGCTGATATATTAACTGAGGGTGTTACTCTTGAGAAACTGACATTGTGCACAACTTCAGTTGGTCTTCTGGAGTGAAGACAGAGACTTTGAGTTATAGAGGTAGAGGATTCAAAATGGATGAGTCAAGGTGGAGAAAAAGGCGACACCGCCAGTGGAGGATATCAGTTTGAGGAAGGAGATGTTGCAATCTGTGTACCAGCATCTAAGTGGGAGAATTGTTAGAAACGGTGGAGCCCGGTCCACTATGCTTGGGCATTTATTTTGCTTTGAAGAGTCACACTTCTTCACAAATAACGGCTCCCGTCTTCCTTTTTTTTGAAGTGAAGCATCTCTTCGCTCTCTCCTGTTCGTGATAAAAGCTTTGAATGACTCTCCTTGGGTTTAGTAGTCACGCTTTGAGTTCTTCTTCGGTTTCATGGGGATAGAGAAAGGTTTTCTCGGGGCAGGGAAGAGAAGTGCAAGGAGGAGCAACTCCTTGCGGCACAAGGAAGAAGAAGAAGATTGTTCTCTCTAGGCTTCTTCTTGGTGGCTTGTGGCAGAAGAAAAATTAGGTTTATTTCTTATGTAAGTTTGTCTTCTTCGGTGTATCTCGGTGTAGAGTTTCTTCAGTGTATCTCGGTGTAGAGTTACTTCGGTGTATCTCAGTGTAGAGAGAGAAGAGCAGAGAGAAAAAACGAGAGCAATGAAGAGTGAGAGATTTCTCTTGTAAGTCGAGGTGATCGACTGGTGTAAATTCATCAAGTAGTAAAATCCTCTGCACCTTCGTGGACGTAGACAATTTGCCAAGCCACGTAAATCTGTGTTTTTTTTTCTGGTGTGACCTTTTCTTGTTCTATTTTTTTCTTCGTCGATCGTTCTCTTGTTTGATTTATATATATACCACATCAACTGGTACATCTAGATCTTGCAACAACACCTTATCCTTGTCTGATACAATCAATTCCGACATTCAGTGCAAACAAACCACTTCTCGTATGAACATTGTAGGGACTGAGACCGCTGTGTAGGGGTGTCATGGAATGAAATGTGCATACTTGTTCAAGCGATCCACTACCACCAAGATCACCGTAAGCCCTTCTGATCATGGCAACCCTTCTATGAAATCCATTGTCACTTCTTCTCAAACCTTCTCCAATAATGTGAAGGGCTATAACAACTCTCTTGGCGCTATGATCAAGTATTTATGTCGTTGGCACACATCACAACGCGCCACAATGTCTCTTACGTCTCTGTGCATTCCCACTCATTAAAGCTCTGTCGATAGATGCTTTTATGTTTTTTGCACTTCGGAATACCCATTCGATTGCACTGTCATGATACTTCTGTAATAGTATGGGAATGTACTCCGATGCCCTTGGTAACACGAACTACCCCTGGTAGAGTAGTTGTTGTCCCCTCAATGCATTTCTCATATGACTATTTAGATCTTGTAACAACTCTGCTCGTAATTTCCTCAGCCCTTCATCTTGCTCGCTCCCTCGTCTCATTGCTTTCCAATCTAGGGCCAAATTTACCGATAAGACTTCCAGCTATGGCTCCACCTTTCTTGACAGGGCATGTGTGGCTTTATTATCCAATCATGGCCAGTACTGAATCTCAAAATCATATCGCAACAACTTTGATAACCACCTTTGAGGTCCTCTGTCACCATCCTCTACTCCAACAGATACTTCAAGGTTTTTGATCTGTACTGACAAGAAAGTGTCACCTCAAAAGGTAGGGCCGCCACTTTTGAATGGCCAAGACAATAGTCATCAACTCTTGCTCGTCAACTGACTTGAGCCTCATCGTTGCCATGACTATCTTGATGAAGTAGGCAATCAATTGCTGGTTCTGCATGAGTTTTGCTCCCAATCTGTATCCTGACATATCTATCTCTACCACAAATGGTCTACTAAAATCTGGAAGCGCTAATACTGGTACACTGCTCATGGCTCACTTCAGATGTTCGAAGGACTGTGTTGCAGCTTTCCCCTACTTGAAATTGTGCTTCTTCAGATATTCCGTCAGTGGTCATGTTATTGTGTCTTACTCCTTTGCAAATTATTGATTGTATTCGGTGAAACCTAGGAATCCCCTCAACTTCTTCAAGCTTTTGGGTGTACGCCAGTTCATCACAGTCTCGACCTTGGACGAATTTGTTGCTAGTCCTTGTTCATCACGTGCTCCAGGTACTCCACCTATTGCTGTGCAAAGGAACATTTCTCCAAATTAATGTACAAATAGTGCTCTCTCAACTTTTTTAGGACCATCCTCAGGTGCTTCAAATATTCTGCTTTTGTACGACTGTAGATCAGAATGTCATCGAAGAAGACTATGACAAATTTCTTAAGGTAGGGATGAAAAACCCTATTCATGACGGACTGAAATATGGTCGTGGTGTTGGTGAGGCCAAATAGCATCACGAAGAACTCACAATATTCTTCATGTGTCCTGAATGTTTTCTTGTGCACATCCGCTGGATTTATTCTGATTTGATGGTATCCCGACTTAAAGATCAATTTTTGTGAAGATGATCGCCCCATACAGCTCATAGCAACTCGTCAATCACAAGAATATGGAACTAATCCAACACCATCTCTTTGTTCAAAGCCCGACAGTCCACACAGAACTCCAACTTCCATCTTTTTCTTCACCAACAGGATTGTATTAGAGAAGGGGCTCACATTTGGCCTAATAATTTTGGCCTCATGCATCTCTTAGATCAACTTCTCTATCTCATTTTCAAAATCTGAGTATATTAATATGGTCTGACACTAATAGATGAGACACCCTTCTTTAATGCAATAGATTGCTTGTGCTCCATGGGGTTGGTAATCCGTTTGACTACTGAAAGATGTCCATAATCTGTTGTAGGAGTTGTTGGACTCCTTCAAAAAACTCTGCCAACTCGGGATCTCGAACCTCCTCAATACTTTGTAACTCCACCAAATAGCCTATCTTCGTTCCCCGTACCGACTTGACGATGGTTTTGAGCGAGACCATAGTTTTGCATAAGCCAACATCTTCTCTCAACATCACCTTCCTACCCTCCACCTAAAACTCTATTGTTGGGATTTCCAGTCTACCCTTATCTCCCCAAGCTTCTGCAACCATATCATCCCCATAATTATATCTAAGTTTCCTACGTCCAAGGGAAGGAAGTCAGGAAGTCCTCTACCACCTGTAAACCATATGTTGTCAGAACCAACCCCTTGCAAAGTCCCTGACTTTTCCTCCACCTTTCCTGTCCCCACCATGACACTGAAGCTCCCTGTAGCTACCAGCTCCAACTCTAACTGATCCACAACCTAATTTGAGATGAAGTTATGTGTGACCCCACTATCCTCTAGTACCCCAATCTACTATTCCTAAATCATTCCCTTCACTTTCATAGTGTGATTCAGATTAAATCCAACCACTGAATTGAGGGACACCTCCAATACATCCAAGTGTAGATGCTCCTCCACCGCTTCTTCCTCCAATTCCTTCCCCTCTGTCTCCTCCTGAACTAATAGGATTTGAAAGACACGCTTTTTGCAACAATAGCCTGAGGCATATTTCTCGTTACATCGATAACATAGTCTATACTTCTTCATCAGTGAGGCGCTTGAAATTGTCCCCAGGACGGGTCTCCATATTCTTCTCATTTAGCGTCTCTTTCTGAAATGACACCATATGGGTCCTCTGTGTCATGGCCGTTGAGACACACTTATAGAATTCTCTCGTGTTATTGCCCTTACCAGTCTTCTTTATTTGTTTCTCATCTTCCATCATTTGGGCAATATCCATCATTTCCCTCAATCTACGCAGTCTCAATGATCGGATGGTTGCTCGGATTTCGGGCTTCATGTTCTTCAAGAATTTCTCCTTCAGTCCTGCTGTCAAAATGCCCCTCCACTGTCCTAACAAGAGCTCGAAACTCTCTATATTTCGTCACTATTCCCTCATAAGTCAGAGCATAGAACAACTCGTGTAGGTCCACTTCTCAGATGACTCAAAGATGCTCCAACAAGCAATCCTTAAACCCCTCCCACCAATACATTAGATACCTTGCCTGCATCCACTTAAACCATGCTAGAGCCTTTCCCTCCAAACGTAATCCCAACACCATGAGCTTTTCTTCCTTATTTAACTCATTGAATGTAAAGTATCGCCCCACCCAATACACCAACCCATATGCATATTCTTCTTCGAAGATCAACATCTTCAGTTTCTAACCCTTGCTTCTCCACCCCAACTTTCTCTCCTTCGGTGTTTCTCTTCATATGTTTAGGGTGAAACTCCCTCATTCGGTCATAGCCATACCCCGTTGTCGATTCTCTCCTTACTTCGTGCTCTTTTGTGCTTCTTGCACCATCCCTCCGATTTTCGGCCCAGGTCCTTTCATCAGAAGTCTCCACTCCCCCCTTCTCTTGGAGTCCTAAGGGGACACTCTTGGTGGTATATGATGTCCTCGTTCGATCTCGTTCTATTTTAATATGGCTAAGGATTCTTTGATCTTTTAATTTCTTCTCCTTGCGTATGTGTTTAAAGTCCTCGTGAGCCTCACTTGTTTGTTGGACCCCTCTGCCACTGCTCCACATCGCTCCTCCTTTGCCTGCTGAGCCGTTCGACCCTTATATGGCTATGGTGGATCGGTAGGCTGATGCCCGATCGGTTCCGCCTGGACCGGTTTAGTAACCTTGAATGAACCGACAGTACTTTATTCAAATTCTATTATTATTATTATTATTTAAACCCATTAATTAATAGATTTGTAAAATTTAATCAAGTTCAATAAATGTTGAATTAATGCAAAATCTTCAATCATGGCTTAATGTCGATCCATGACTAGGTCGTCTACCATATCCTGTGCGAAATTGACGGTGGTTATCATGCCCTCTTGGCAATCTTTCGTTATAACTGTGAGATAAATGGCGAAAACATCATTTGTCTTTCCATCATTAATGAAGATTTGTTCTACCAATCACCTGGCTTTAATTGAAGTTAAGCTCTAACCCTTAGAATCTGTCAGAAATCCTTTTCTGCGTGAATTTTTCATGCCAAACTGAAATGTGCATCTCCAAAGCTTAAGCTTTAAAAACCTGAACTTGAGTGTTCTTTTTGCAGCTCTCAACGGCCTATTCTTACTGGAAACCACTTTGAAGAAATATCTTTTCCTTTCCAACGCTTTCTGCCATTTTTATGGAGACATTGCCACATGGAGATGCTTAATTTCTGATGGGTTTGGGGACCATAGCTTCTTTTTCACATGGAGAACAAAGGAGATCACCGCCTTGAAATCTACTAAAAAAATATTTCTCATATATTAAAGATTCAACTGTAGCTTGTGTTAGGTATGACTCATATATTAGATAAGGGATAGATGCTGGAGCGGAACGGAGCGAGCCAGTGGAGCGTAGCGGAGCTCGAGAGCGGAGTAGTACGATACAAAAGTAATTTTGTAATTACATACTATACACCCGAGTTATATATATATATATATATATATATATGTTGTATTGTAACTCTAAGAGAATTTTGTACTTTTTTTAGTGAAATCTAAAGAAGTCACCGCTCTGCTCCCGAGGATGTATGCAAATTGCCGAATCTCATTAAATCTATGTGTTTTCTTCTTATTTGTGTCGATTCTTGCATTTACTTTGCCCTAATTCTTCAATACTTTGGACATCAATCCATCCCCAACCCATAGAAATCCACTAGAAAGAAAGAGAAGAAACGTAGACTTAGTCCAAACAACTATTCTATGATTTCGTATGAAACTTTTGTCAAGCAATGTGCAATTGATTAATTCTTTAATAAAATTTACTAATTTCTAACACAAAATCTACAATTTTGATGTTGCAGGAAGTTAAAAGTTTCAGCAACTATTCCTAGGTGCGTTTCATGATGAAAAAGCTAGCGCAACAAACATCGTTCGACCGGCTTTCTCATTCCATCCATCTATTACTCAAAAAAAAATGCAATGAAGTTCAGATCTTTCAAATGATTAAAGAGCGAACAAATCAACTTCAAATTCCCCAAAATCACCATCGAATATTTCTGGAAGCCTGCACTTTGAAGAATAGAGCCCTTTCAGCATCTTATTGCAGGCCATTCATCCCCTTCCATTTCCAATGTCATCAAAACTAACTTTTTGAGAAAGAGATGCAGAACTTTTGCTGCATCAAGCTCTTATTTCCTCTAATGAATGATCAGTTTTGCATCAAAAACCTCTCTCTGTCACTTCTTTTCTGGTCATTATGGATGGTGATGCTGTCTCCAACTCAACTAATGTGCACAAATGTCTCTTATGTGCTTACCTTTATCATGATTTGAGTCCACTTATTGCTCAGGAGGGGTATTTCCCTTTAGAGGTAGGATGAAGATTGGTGGTGCTCTTTGTTAGAAATGTCTTTTCTTCTTTCCTCCACTTTTCATGGATTTTGAACACTACAAAGTAGGGTTTTGCTTTTTCTTGAGTATGTGGGTTTAGTAGTTATTTTATGATGATAACTACTATTGAAATCATTTTTTAGTTGATTTTGATTTTGGTGAGATTTGCAATGCCTTATCTTTGTGATAGCTCGCATTCGACCCTCCATTCTTTACAAACACGACCCTATACATATCTAACCCCTAGACTTTCATATTTACAAACACGTCCCTCCATTCTTTTTTGATATCAAATAAAAAGTAGCACTATTATCTCCTTTTAAAATTGAAATATATATTTGCATACATAGATTTAAAACATCAAATTTTATGCAGGTACATATATAAATATATACTCATGTGCCGCGTCAGATTAGTTGGTCGGGCATCTGCTTGTCAGTTGTAAGCCACCTCTGGTCTGGGATTCGGTTCTCCCCGAGTGTAGGGTGTGGTACCTTGAATTATAGGCGCACGAGTGATGACCGGGGCTTGCATCATAGCCTCCGACCATTCCTTTAAAGATATAATAGACACACACAAACACAATGGTAAGTGGGGTTCATTGCGAGCTCACCTCTGGCAACAGTAGAGTTTATCAAAGGTGATGATGGAACTCAGTGGCGGCATTATATGATTTAGCTCACTTTTTATGATTCTAGACTTATATCTGTGAAGAAAATAAATTAAATATTTCCATCGATTTAATATATTTTGAAGGACCTTCATCAAGTGCATGGATATGATTATCCCTTCTTTTAAAGCACATTAACTTTAAGATCATATGTTCATTATATTTGTATTCCTATTTGGGGCTTTTACATACATACCACACAATTCTTTGTATTTGCATATAAAAAAACTGTTGAATCTATGTTTTTTCAGTAATAGTTTTTTACGTAAAAGAATTATGAATGTAAATAGCAAAATTTAGGTGCTAAATATGTAAATGCATAAGAATTGTGATTTCTATCTAAATTTCCCTTTTTTCAGCTATAAATAAAAAGTGAAATTTGACTATGAAATATTAATATGAATATGTGATAATTCATTACAAATACAATAATACGCGCTCTCGATGTTTGTATAGACATGGATAGGAGAAAGAAAAATTAATTTAAAAATCATTTACTCTCATAAGAAAATATAAAATATTAATATATTTTTTTTTTGCTTTTTTATAAGAAATGGCTGGAGCCTACTTTTAGTCATCTCTAATGTGTCCAATAATTCGAGTACCACCTCCTTAAGGCTAACCGTGTCAGATGAGATCAGAACCCCCGACCTGAGGGGTCTTATACCGTGAATGCCAACCAACAGATCGGACATATAAACTATTAATATGATATCTTATCTTATTGAAAATATTTTGAGTGGAGTAAACTTTAAATTAATTATAAATGAGTAATATTTTTTTTTTTGTTAACTGGTATAGCTAAAAATTGTATTTTTATTTGAGTGGAATAAAGCGTTCTGGTTATATCTATGAATTTAAAATAAAGACAAAATGGTCATTTAGTTTAATTAACAAGCTAACTTTTTTAATCATTTTTTAAATAGGCAATTATTTTTAAAAATTCTTCCATATTTTATGCTAAATGAATGATTATTTTTGTTATAACGTGGTGTTTGGCTGCATCTTAAATTTATGTTAAATAAGATTTATCAGATATTATACTCAAATTTATCTGATTGCGGCTGCGACGAAGGAATAAATCCACCTAACAATAAGATTTATGAAATCCAGATTTACGTCTTGAAAATGACGGAATGCGAGAAGTGAAAGACGGAACACGGGAAAATTGCATTTAACAGAGCATTTGATTTAACTTTTATTTTTTTTGATATTTGACTGTATTTAAGCTAAATCTATAGCTAAATTCAATTAATAGTAGGCTAGCAAAGTCAGCCTAAATGATTAATGTGGAGCTCAAATCTAGATTACATTGTGTTGGCATATAGCTGATCTAAATTCAACATAATAATCATCGCTCCTATAAACTTGAGTATGCTTTGTTTTAGGATCATATTGGGCCAATATTTTATTAATAATTATCCTAATGAAAATCCAAAACAAATGATTATATATATGCATTCATCATATCTAATATTAAAAAATAAAAAAATTATAAACTTCATAAAATAGAGACGTGGGCATTGGACGGGCCGGCCTTGGAACTGTTTGAGTTTATACATGCTTTTATCAGTTAAAGCGGTCTCGAGTCAGATTTGAGCTCGGTTTCTATTTAAAATTTATAGTCAGGCCCACCAACTAAATTCATCGGGTTGACCCATAGACATGACCATTGAGCTCTTCCAAAAGTCTCTTTTGCTATTGTATCTCTGTCGTCGTTATGGCCAGAGCCCGATATTTTGCTTTGGTGGAAAAATAAGGAACCATGTTTCACTTCTTGGAGGACCAGGATATCATATTTGGGCTGAGGTGTATACAATATCCTGTTGTAGATTTTTTTTGTTTTCAGTGTCACTTGCCCAGTGGGCATCAACATATGTTCAAAGAGAGAGAGATTCATTAGTAACTGGTAAGTCAAATTGTAAGGTGCCATTTAAGTAACACAAAAGTTTTTGAGAGATTTAATGTGTTCATAGTGTAGTTCGTGCATAAATTGACTGAGGAATTAACACTAAAACTAATGTTAGGTCGTGTCACAATGAGATATGGTAGTGCGCCAATGATCTTTCTATAATATCATGGATGTGGAAGAATAGAAAAAGTTGTACATTTAGAGGTAAAAGTTGATGGTGATGTTGAAACTGGTTGGGTTTCTTTCGTGCCAGCTTTGGTGAGTAAATCAGTTAAGTATTTTGTTTGATGCATGAAATAGCCATTATCGATTTTGCTTATTCGATAATGTGTTGCTTTAAATTGAAATGTGTTGCAAGTTTTTGTATCAAGTGCTTTATTTCTATTGGTGAATTTCCGGTTATTAAAATGTCATGAACACAAATTAGTAGATAGATACAGATGTTATTTTGCTAGTAAACAAGAAGTGAACGATTACATGTACTATTTAAAATTTTGATTGTAAATAAATGTACAAAAAGTGGAATACCACATATGTGATGCTTGCTTTATATGGTATAGTGCTTTGTTTAATTAGCAAAGATAGTGTGGATGATTAGTGTCATGGAATCCTGAAGGTTGTCTCATATAGGTGGTATTGTAGAGCTTTCTATGAAAGAAGGCATTCGATACATCAAGTTGTTGAATATTCTAGTTTTTAGTGGCAGAAGTGTAATAAGTGTATTGTAGAGAATTTCATAACGTGGCTAAATGTTTCATGGAAGTTTATATATGGTTGTTGTTTAAATCCCTATGCCACGAGCCTTGCCTTGTGTCTTCAATGGCTCCATCTGTGTTGTACTTTATCCAAAATGTTCATTTATATCTCAGAACATTGTAATTGGAATTTGGAGGAACAAGGTCTCAAGTGCCTTGGTGCTGTAAAGCTAGAAATTCATCAGACATGGCTTTACACCATGTGGGATTTCGCGAAGCTTGTTTCAGAGTTATGATGGAGTCAAATGTGGTATTATGTAAAAACGTGAAGATTTTAGAGGGTTTGAGTTTTCCAATTTGAGTGCGAGTTATCATATGATGTGTTTTGGTGGGAGGAAAAAATGCATTTGTTGATGGGAGGTGTGAAACAGGGTTGGGTGAGTTGTTGTTAGTATTGTGGTGAGGAATGGGTGTAGTGCTGATGTCTTGTTGGGAGGGAGGAGGTGACATTCTATTGGAGGGAGGAGGTGACGTTTTTTTGGAGGGAGAGGGATGAGTCGGATAAACAGGAGTGTGTGTATTGTTTATGGTGGATATAGGTATGAGGAAGTGTGTGGGAGCGGTGGTGGTATTGGATGAATTTGGTGTGCTTGAAAGAGAAAGTAGTTTTCATTGAAGGTAACGTGTCAAGAAGTAATAATACACTCTTTTTTAATCTCATAATAAAGATAACTCTTTGTGATGGCGATTGTAGCAAAAAAATACTCAGTGGGGCTTTTGAATGGAAGTTAGTATGCATAGAGGGTGGATGTAAGGGAAAACATGCACAACCAAAGGTTTTCATGATATGACATTCAGCAAAAAAGTTGAATAAGATTTGGAATGAGGATTTGTTATGAGTATTGCTTGAAGGTAGAAAGTTTATTAAATAGACATTTGTGTTTACAACAACCATGCAAAACTTGTGAGGAAGAGAGGCAGTTTTGAGTAAGGTTCAAGTTGTTTCTATAAAATGTTTGTGCTTGCAATCAACAACCCCATGTTATTCAAGGGTGTGAGGACAACTGAGTTGGTGATGAATATCATGATGTTGGAGGTATGTTTGCAATTGTGTTGATATATACTCCGTGTTATTGTCAGTTCTTCAAAATTTTATTGATTTATTGCACTGATTTTTGATTTGTTTGTGCAGATTGATAAAATATAAAGGAAATTCAACTTTAGAGTAAAGAGGAAAGCACCAATAATATTTTTGAATAAATATAAAAGAAAGTTACATAATTTGTACAACCATTGATGGATGGTTGAGAAAATGGACCCATACATCAGAATGAAGAACTTCAAAAATAGTAAATTAATTTGTGTTGTTCAAAAATGACAATTTATGACTTTTATTTCTGAGACATTCATTACAAAGTAAGATGTTTGTGGTAATGTTAAGAGATGGTTGTAGTGTAGCTATAGTACGCATTATTTTGGAATGTGGATGTCCCAATCTTTTATGCCACTACATGGATGTGATGGTAGCCTTGAGTGCTTTGAGAGGATATAAGGTGTTGCTAGTTGGACCACTGAGGAGAGGCTTCTTTGTGTGGAGATCCTAAATTTCAAAGTCGTTAGGAATAAAAATAATATAGCATTAATTATCTTTAACTAGTTTAGATAATGATATTAGTTTATGCTTTATATTTGGAACTCTTAATACAGAAGATAGATGAAGCTTACGATAAGGAGTTGGTAAGATGCCACACTGTATGAAAAATACCAGTAACTAGTTCATTACCTCCGAGAACTTGATCTGATCCATTGTAAACTGATGGTTGTTTGATGTTGTTGAGTTGAGGGGAGATGTGAGTAGTTTCTTCTGTGTCTAGGAACCAATCTTGATTCTTGTTGGTGGTGGAAGTGTTGAGAGCAGTTGTAGTGTTGAGTTTGTAGTTTAAGTTGGTTTTGTGCCAACAAGTATCAGCAGAGTGACCAATTTGTGACATATTTGGTAATTGGGGTGGTTCTTGACTTATTGATGAGGGATTTTGGAGTTTTTTGTGTTTTGTTGATTTTTGGTGGCAGTATTTTGTCTCGAGGAGTTGTTTTGTTATTGGAAGAGAGCATAGGGGTGGTTGAGGGGAGAGGAGGGATTCAGTGGCAATATTACTTTCCTCATTGTGGAGGAGACAATACATGGTTTACAAGACTAGAGGGGTGGTTTTGGTGTGAATAACAGTTTTGAATCATTGGTAAGATGGGAATAAGTCATTGTGTGTATTGATTTATGGTCTTATTACCCATGTGAATATTGTGTAATTCATTTTTTCAATTGAATAACTCTTGAACTGTTAGTATATTGAAATTGTTATTCGAGAGTTAGCCAGATTTCAAAGCTATGAGTTAGATGTATAATATACGAAATTACAGTGTGAGAGATGATAGAAGGAAGGGTAGCTGCAAGATTATGGTCTATGAGTTTCTGAAGAACATAGTCAAGATTTTGAGTGGTAGTGGTAGAGTTGACTTGAGATGATTGTGGAGAAGGAGGATTTGTTTCAATAAACGAGTGGAAGCCATTGATAAGAAATAGCTTTTGAATTTGAACTTTCCGAACAACATAGTAATCAAAATTCAAGAGTGTGAGGGCAACATTTTTAAGATGTTGCATGAGACATTTGAGAGGTTGGGGAATTTGGATTTCTTTCATGCATTGAATCGTTTCTCGAGTGGAGAGAGGGAAATGAGAGGAGGAGGCTTTCATGGATCTTGGGGCAGTGTTGGCTTCCTGCTCTAATACCATAATAAGGAAGAATAGAATTGCAACAGATGAGAAGAGATATTATTGATAACACATGAATACAAGCGCCTTGCAACATTATTTATAAGTTGCTTACAGGGAAAATTAGTAAATAGCTAATATTTATAAAAGAGGTAAAATACAACAGATAATATTAATACATAAATTCTAACATTTTGTAATCCCTGACAATGTTCTAGAGATGAGCGGCAGGCCAGAGGAAGCGAAGAGTAGCCAGAGCAGAGAATCAGAGATAGAAAGTTTCTGGTGAAACAAATGTTGAAGCCAATTACATCCTAATAGTTATATATGTAAATATGAATGTTTAGGCATTCGATGTGCAAACATATAAGAATTAAGTGGTGTGCATGTAGATGCCCTCAAAATAATTTAAATGGGAATTGGGGCGGAGTGTGCTCAGACCAGACCAAACCCGCCAAACTTTTATTTTGTAGTAACCAAGCTCGCTTATTCTAAGCAGGCTTATGACGAACTCGTCGAGCCATCCACCCAATGCCCAGGGTTTTATTAGTGAAATTGTACTTATTTCATGTGCTCATATATTTAAATTTCTTTTTTATGTAAAAGTTAAAACCCAAAAATAGAAAAATTCTAGATTCTAAAATAATTGTGAACTATATATGGAATCACGTAATAATACTTCGTAGAGGGTACAATTTGACCCCAACCAATAACTGAAGATGGCGACCGAAAGAGACTCCTAATCTCTCTGCTAGCCAAACCACCCACAATAGTGGGCCCCACATACCCGGTCCGAAGATGGGACGGTTCACCCGTGAAGCGGTTGGCCTTGCGCCATCCGGTTCAACAGCTTTCTTCTATATTTCTATATTTCTTGATTAAATATATTTAGATTTTCTTTTTCTTTTTTTTTTAATCTGGAAAAAAATATTATAACCCGCTTGAATTAATAATTCTATTAGAACAAGTATTTGTTTCTTCCCAGCTACATGAAGCTTAGGAACTAGCCTAATATGAAATTTATTCCTATTGGGTTAAATATACTCTTAGTATTTGTTTCTTCCCAGCTACATGAGTTCGTGTTTGATTCGTTCGATAAGTAAATGTGACGAACGTGAACAAATTTTTTCGTTTAGTTAGTTAAACGAACCAAAGACGAACAGTGATGCGTTCGTCCGTGTTTGAATCGTTATTGTTTGAAATATAAAATAATTTAAAATAATTATATATATATATATATATATATATATATATATATATATATATATATATATATATATATATATATATATATATATATATATTTATGTTATTTTAAAAAATTAAATTTTATAAATTATAATATATAATAAATTAATAATAATAATATATTAATATACTATATTAGTAATATACTAATATAAATATTATATATTTATATAATATAAGTTATATAATTAATATAATACATTATTTATATATAATATTACTTATATAATTAATATAATACATTATTTATATAAATTAATATTAGTGATGTCAAACTGGCTGGTCATTCGCAAACAACTTGTGTTCGGCTCGTTCGTTAAGAAACGAACACGAACAATTTCGAACACGACCTTATTTCAAACAAATTAAATTTCAAACGAACCAAACATGAACACATGCTCTGTTCGTTCGTGTTCGATTCGTTTACACCTCTAGTATTGAGTTAAAAAGTTTTCTAAATTACAATGACTTGCGGCTGAACTAGTTGCAAAGAGCGAGCACCGAACAATAGAGATCGGCGACAACCAATAAGCTGCGGTTGACAATGGTAAGTGGTGGTCGGCGGAGGTCAGATGTGGCCAAAGGTGGTTGAAGACGATCAGAGGTGGTTGACTGTGGTAGGAGTGATGCTAGACTTTAGCTCCTTCTCATAGCTTCAAGCTCTTCTTCAAGCCTCAAGCTCTTCTCTTTTTCATGAGAATGATGGAGCTCAATTTATAGAGTTTATGATGCAATTAATGCAAGAATATGAACCACTTTGATCGAGCGGTCCAGAGAGGTTAACTTGATCAGATGACGTCTAATGGATATTGGAGTGCCTTAACAATGTTAAAATTGAGTGACCTTAGGCCCGTTGTATTTGTCTTATCGAGATGCTCGATTGACTATGAACTCGCCGGATTCGACATCTGTTTGACCTTACAAATGTGTCCGAAAATCTGTAAAACTTGATTTAACGTCTTGATCGAGATTTGGTTTGGGCTGAACCAATTTTAGTATCACTGGGTCTATCTCATTGAGCCGATCGGTTTGACTTAAAGTTTGTTAAAATCAGAGCTCTGGAAGACTTTTAATTGAAGTTTAAATATTTCTTGCTCAAAAGGTTACCTCAAGATTCATGCTAGTTGTCTCATATTTTCACGCAAGAACAATTTTATCGTCCTCAAATATTGAAATTTGAAGCACTTTTATTTCTTAAGATATATTGTTTACATATATATTAAATTTTAAAATTTATAAATAACAAGATATTATGGAATTAAATGGCTATTATTATTAGTGTTAAGTTAAAAAGGCTAATTATTAGTGGAATTGTAATGTACACTCACACACACACACATATCATAACCTAATAATAAATATAATACGAGCAATATCAGCCGAATATATCGATCATCCGTACACTATTCAAAACAAGCATAAAGTGTTGAAAACCTTGATTACTCTGGTGTTTCAATGGTGACTGATACCAATTGAGGATAGTTGTTCTTATACCTCTTTCAATGGTGACATTGGCGTACATCAAGCAAAGTCATAGTGATTGAGCATTTTGAATTTTGATTTCTAGGTTTGAGCTATTTGTGTTTGGAATTTTAAGTTGAATCTTAAGCTTTGATTTTAAGAATTTTAAGAACCTTATTTGACCATCATACTATTAAAAATAAGTGATATTAGTGTGTTGAAGCCAAAATTGCCCTGTGACCTTACCCAAAGTGTTAGGACGAGGGAAAGAGAAAAGAAGAGAGAGAGAGAGAGAGAGAGAGAGAGAGAGAGAGAGATTTGCTTCCGAACGGTGAAGAGGGATGTTCCTGAGCGTTTTTAGTCCTTTTTATTCATTGGAAAATAAATTTTATAAGAGAACATGGGGAGTTAAGAGAGACGAGAGAGAGAGAGAGAGAGTTGAGCCCTTTAGTACATGTCATGTGTTCTAGATTTAAAAGGGAGATACAATATTATATTTTTTACCCTGCTTTTAGAAGGGTAGTACGAGATATTTTTGTCCTTTCCCTGCCCAAATCAAGTGTTCTGGAGCTTTTCAATTGGAGGGGTTTGTCGGTGTCAGTTGGACGACCAGCTGGTGGAGGTGGCAGACCAGTCGGGGTTTTTATGCTGTCAAAATGTGTTGGCTAGAGGCGGCTAGTCCAAGTGGTCGGCTGGCTAAAAGTAGGTGGTCGATCTAGTGTGGTTGGCTGACTAGAGGTGGCCAATCCAAATGACCAGCCGACGAGGAGAGATGTCTGCTTGTGCGACTCTGGCGGCGGTTCGTTCGACCTAGCAAGGGAGTGACATTTTATTATTATACATAAATCCAAGCATTTTACTTATTGGAGGCAAAACTGCATCAAGAATGAAAGACTCATAAATACAGAAAATATAATTTCATAAATCGCTTGCTAAACTTAATTTTAACAGTCCTTTCGTTTTCCTAGCATTCGATTTTGATGTGTTATTTTTGAGGCTCGGGTTTGAGAATATTGTTTGTTGGTTTTTGGATTTTTTTTGTAGATGTAGTATTTGCCCAACTCAATTTTCACTCATTGCTTGTCGCTTTTTGGTCTGTTGGAACGTGAACTCCAGTGGGTCACACATTTCGGGGTGGATTTTATCTCTATATTTACAAGAGTAACTGCTGAGACTTGTTGATGAGGTGATTTGTGTCGTACATTTCACAGAGCTTGTCCCTATCGCGCATGGAACCACCTTCGTAACTTTTTTTGAGTTAAGTTTTGAGGTGTGTTTTGGATGCTTTCAGTGTGAGGAGAGATTTTTCTTTTCTTTTTCTTTTTTCTTCTTTCTTCTAATTCTTTTTTTTTCTTCTTCTTTCTTTTTTTAGAAAAAACTAAAGAATTTTTTTTGTTTCTCTATTTGGGATTTTCTCCCTCTTTGTTTGCTTGTATTTTTGTTGTCGACACGCTCCATTCTCACTACATTATTGTTGAAGCCAAATTTGTCCTGTAGACCGTGCACAATGTATAGAGCATTGGAACAGAGGGAAAGAGAGAGAAAGAGGGAGAGAAAGAGAGAAATTTGCTCACGAAAGGGCGAATTGGGGTGTTCACGTGCACTTTGGCCCATTTATTCCTTGGAAAATAAATGTTACAAGATAGAGAAAGGGAAGAGAGATCTCCTTACACATGGGAAAATATTTGCATACATAATAAGCATACAGCTTTGCGTGCGTACTCCTTTAACCCCATAATAACATATAAGTAACATCGAAATAAAACCCGTGAATGTTATTGGAGTTATATGTTATTGAAATTAATACATCAATTATTGTTGTGATATCTAGATATACCATTTGATGTGTTAATATAAATCGAACAGGAGAATGATCGACGAAGTGAAAAATAGAACGAGAAAAATAACATCAGAAAAGAACAACACAACGGAACACACAGATTTACGTGGTTCAGCAAATTGCTTACGTCCGTGGAGGAGGAATTTACACTAGCCGATCACCTCGACTTACAAGAGGAGTCTCTCACTCTTCATTGTCTCTATGTTCTTCTCTCTCTGTTCTTCTCTCTCTATACCGAAATACACTGAAGAAAATTCTACACTGAGATACACCGAAGAAGACAAACTTACAAGAGAAATAAACCCAATTTCTCTTCTGTCATAAGCCACCAAGAAGAAGCCTAGGGAGAACAATCTTCTTCTTCTTTCTTCTTCTTCCTTTTGGCACAAGGAACTGCTCCTCCTTACACTTCTCTTCCTCTGCCCCGATGAAACCTTCCTCTATCCCGACGAAACCGAAGAAGAACTCAAAGCGTGACTACAAAACCCATGGAGAGTTATCCGAAGCTTTTATTACGAATAGGAGGGAGCAAAGAGATATTTCACTTTACAAAAGATGAAGGCGGGAGTGATTATTTATGAAGATGTGTGACTCTCCAAAGTAAAGTAACCACCCAAGCATAGTGGACCGGACTCCACTGTTTCTAACATAATCTCCCAATAACCCCTAATAACCACAAAGCGGAGGTTATTGTGAGGTTATTACAAGTATGCAGATATTTCTCCCTTACATGGAGGTTTGAGAAAAAGGAGAGCCCGAGAGGGAGAGAGAGAGAGTCGGGCTTCTTCTCTAATACATCTCATGGACCCTCTATTTATAGCAGAAAAAAGGAGAAAAATACAATGTGAGGGTTTTTTTGTGTTTTCGTTGATCATATCTGGCGTTCGAGGGTTTTTTAGTCTGTGGGGGGCGTCAAGCCAAGGTGGTACCAAATGATTGGCTGGTCGGACGTGCGGTATCCAGATCAAATATTTCTGCCGACTACATAACTATTCTAAGCTCGAAATGAAAGAGTAAACACTAGGGGGTTGAAAGTGCAATTCTTCAAAAACTAAGGGTATTTTCATGAAACTTTCAGGGCGCAGCTCACGTGCAAAACATCCCGCAGATGCTGGTGCCCCTCCCTACAGCCTTTTTCCATTCCTCACCACCTATGGAAGACTTTCGTAATTTCAGCCAAAAACAGGGGGTCATTTTAAAAAAGCTTAGAGATTCGGACCTTATCCTATGGGCCCCAATGTACGCCAGGAGGGAGACAGTGTGGGCCCCACCGAGGTTGATAGCAATCCACACGGAATCAAAAGGAGACGAGCACGGGCGAGCAGCGGTCGGTCCCACGTTCTTGCCTATTATGATTCGCCACGTGGATCCTTGCTTCTGGAGGAACGGATCGGGCCCCACTTGGAAGGAGTGACTATTTTAGGCTAAAGTATAATTACGGGGATGATTAAATAAATAGCGTAATTACATTATCAAAAAGAAAATTTAAGTGTTAGATATGTAAATACATAAGAATTGAAGGGTATGTACGTAAACCTTCCTAATCATGATGCAAATGAATTGATTTTTATAAATTATTTATCATAATTTTATTTTCATATTAATTAGTATTTATGTTAGAATATAATTATCAAATATTTTCCACATTTATTGAATATCAATTTCATTTAAAAAGAAAATACCATCACGAAGACATTAATTTTCAATGGTAATCCCATAATCATTTACTTTTTAAGAAAATAATAAATTTAAAATTTATTAAAATGAGTATTTTATAATTACAGGCTTAATTTAAAGTTAAAAAAATACTTATTAAAGAAAATTAAATACCAAAATTTTTTATAGTAATGAATAGGATTGCAAACGAGCGAAGCTTAAACGAGCTCAGGCTTGGCTCGTGTTCACTTCGTTCGAAACTGCTCGTGTTCAAATTCGACTCGAGTTTGAAATCTGCTCTTGAACAGTGTGTTCGTGTTCGGCTCGATTTAAATATTCGTGTTCATTTTCGGCTCGTGTTCAGCTCGAAATTGAATCGTTAAAATTAAATTAAAAATAATAAATGTAAATTGTTGGATTGGAACCTGGACCAAATATATGCAAAAAAACGACACTAACCATATTACCACATAAGATGTTACGATTTAAACTTAGATATAAATATATATAATATATTATTATATAAATAATTATATAATTTTTTTTTTCGAGCTAAAACTAGCCGAACACGAGCGAACAAAGAGCTGTTCGTGTTCGTCTCGTTTACAAAAAGAGCTTTAAAAATTTGTTCGTGTTCGACTCGTTTACTTAATGAGCGAGTCCAACACGAACTATTTAACGAGTCGAACATGAGTTGTTCGCGAACAACGAGCATTTTTGACGGCTTTGGTAATGAGATCAAGTTTATATTTTATTATATTATAAAATATAAAACATATTCTACGTATAAACCCAATGTTTTAAAGTTCATATTTAAAATTAGACCTTGATACAATTGATATGCAAAAGTTTAAATAGAAAACCTCCCATCTCTCTATAATGATTTCCCCATGAAAAAAATCTTAATAGAGTATCAACCATTATGATGCCTATTCCACTTGGTGGGCCCTCATCAAAACATGGGGCTTAAACTGTGGGCCCATCTCTTAACCCGCCATGGCCCATGAGGTCGTCTATTATATAAGTTTATGTCTTTGTTGCACTTAATGCATGTTTATCTAAATGTGTGTAATTATAATTAATGTTAATAAATACAAAAAATAATTTCAAGATATTTTATTTGCTGAAGAGAGTTTATTACTGGTTTGATTCTCTCTACCATACATTTGGAATAATTTGATTTGGTGAAACTATATCTGTGTGTGTGTGTTGTGTACCCCGATTTGTTGGTTTGCATTCACGATATAAGATCCATCTGGTCAGGGGTTCGAATCCACTCTGACACAGTTGGTCTTAAGAAGGTGGTACTCGAATTGTTAGACACATTAAGACTCGTTGGAGCCTTGTATGATAGCCTCTGGTCACTCCCTTTTAAATATATTTGGCAAAAAAGCAAAATAAAGCTAAGTAGATTTGCATAATAGCTTCCAACAATCAACCAAGAAAGCTACCGAGCGGGCTTTATTCGAGGCAATGCGCACTTGATGAGAATCCTTAACGAAGAGGGAACAAAAGGGTTTATTAAGCTTATAATAGTAATTAATTAACAAGCATTTTGCATTAAAAAATGTGTTAGCTTAGTTGGCCGGGTCCCTAACGAAGGAACAAGTGATAATTACTTATAATGATTAGCATTGCGTGGGTGGCGCTCAATGCATGCATGGAGCAACTAAATATTTGGTCAGGTGTATTGATTTAGTGATAATCGAGCGGTGATCCAATCCGATCCAACGGCTGGAATTAGTTGGCATTATTTACGGCTTTGCCATTGCATTGGGGGCTCAACAAATGTGTAGGGAAGGAGAGGCCGAAATTAGAACCCATGTGTCACTTTCATTGTTAGAGTCATTATTTGATTAGACTGAATTGGACTAATGACACAAGTGCTAATTGGATGAGACAATAAAGGTAAAATAGGAATTGTTAGATTTTACATGTAAGAAATGTATAAAGGAATTAAAATTATATATGTAAGAAAATCTGTATTAATATGCATCTTGAATTATAGTTGATCTCCTTCTTAAAAAATTATAGTAGTAAATGATCAGTACAATGCAAAGGCTTAGATTAGGGAGAAAGTACCAATTTTGTGGTGCATGGTAATTTAGAGGTATTGATGTTAATGATATGGAGAGCATATTGTTAGCATCAATTTTTGATGTTACACGTGTAGGGTGCCCAAGTGAACGGCTCGGGATGATCTACTGTTAATTCATAGGGTTCCGCAGCTGAAAACACCCATTTAAGACTTCCTAGAATGTATTCGGGGCACGAAGCTTGATTTGACCTTGCTCGAGAGAATCCACTGTTGGACGGGCTCATTCAGTATATTGGACATGTTCAGTATCCATTCTAGTGTTTAGAGACCATGGCATATCCATATGGAGCCTCCCATGGTCCAAGGAACCCATTGAAGCTTCCTGCAGGCATTTTCGGTAATATTATGGTTTAGAACATTGTAACCGCGGGATGATTCGGGGCAGGTATCAGTGTAGAAATCCTTGATGCAGCCCAAAAAAATATTTATCTCTTAGGTTGTGGGACTTTATTTTAGTCATATTTGATCCTTCAAAGCTTTTGGGTCAAAAAATCCTTCATCGGATGCATCCTGCGAAAATTGGAGTTTTCAAGCCTAGAGCAGCGCATAGGCGCCAGCCCTAGGCGTCTAAGTGCAACTCTAGCTCCTATGCGCCTAGAGTCCCCACAGAATGTAAAACAGAGAACACATAAAGTAAGCACCATACCTGATGCCTAGGCGCCAGTCCATGAAGAGTAGCCACTCTGAGCAGCTCAGAATGTCAAAAAATCGAGTCATCGTAAAGTAGGTGCTAGGGTTGCAGCACCTAGTCGTTAGTCCAAATTTTTGGACCCGGTTTCTCCCTTATTTTTTCATGATTTTAACGTCGAACATAACCCCGAGGCAACTAAAAACACAAATTTTTTTTGTCCTTAAGGAGATTTGCATGGGGAAGGGCAAAAGGTGATGGATGGAACCTTCATTATCCTTTTTGGGAAGGCTTTAGAAAAGAAGGGACCATCATTTTTGGAAGGGGGCTGGTCCAAGATGCTTTTGTTCCCTTGGCTTTTGTTATCCCCTTGTGAATCCAATAGTGAAACTACATATTTTCTTTTCTAACCCAAAATAAAAATGTTGGGATTGTCGTAATCCTGCATTTGCATCAGTAGTTTCGTCCTCATGATTTGAGGAACAAAATCTACTGCTTATGTGCAGAGGACGTAAAGACTTTGTCGTTCCCTACGCCCTGAAGGTTTTCCCCACAAAATTCCTTCGTACCATGCAAATGGAGGTGGTCTCTTTTTTTTTGTGCGACATCTGCTTTGTTCTGTCTTTTAACTCTAAGGTTCATCCGTGAGATCACTAGGATGAGCTTATCTTACTCATCAAAATCGATCAGTTCTCTCTTTTTTTTTTCCTTGCACGCATTCATATTGCATGTATTGCATGACTTTATAAGTTTGCATTAAAATTATCAATTTTGCAAGCTTTCATCCTTCGATTCGCCCGATTAGCCGCACTGACCAGGTCGGACCGATCAAAATGTTTTTGTCAGCTCGTTCGATCGGCCCCAACAGCTCAATCAACGTGACCAACTATCTTTTGTCAATCCAATGCCAGAAAATATGTGAATTTGTTCTTTACTATTTTACCTGCATTTATCTCTTGTAGTTCTAACCTCATCCTGTGGCAATAGTCCCTCAGATCGAATCTTGCTTTAACGTTGTCTTTTATTTTTCCCATGATATCCAGAGCAGTATTAAATATATTATCAAAAAATTCTTCTCAATATGCACAACATTCATATTATGTCTAATCAGATTGGTCATGTAGTATGAAAGATCCCAAAATATACTTTTTCGTCAAGTTATGTGTAACGTCAAAATCTTGAAGATGACTTGAGACTAATTTCAGTCTCTCAGCGATATTTGGTACTTCACCGATCATCTGTAATATATTGTTTCCACTTATTTTTGGGGGTGGACTTGATCTTTCAACTCTATTTCTGAAAAATGCACCTTCACTCCTTCGAAACGGGTGATCACATACTAAGAACCTTCGATGACAATCGAACCAAGAATTTTTTTTCCTTACTTCAAAGTGAATAGTTTAGACATGTTTATGCAGTAGGGACAGACCAATTTCTCGACTATGCTCCAACCAGATAACATCCCATAAGCCAGAAAGTTACTAATCGTCCACATAGGAGTAGCTCTAATATGAATGTTTACTTTCATTGCAATATCATAAGTTAACACGTTGGTTTCCCACAATACATATAACTCATCTATTAGAGGTTGTAAGTACACATCAATTTTATCCTTGGGCTATATGGACATGGTATGATCAATTTTAGAAATAAGAACGACACATCCATGCAAATATCAGGGGACAAATTATATGGTGTGATAATAACTAACCAACATGAATAGGGTGTTGCAGTGTGACTGTAATGTGTGAACTCATTTGCACATAAGCTAAGTCTAACGTTGTGTGATTTTGCTGCAAAAATCTGGATAAATATGATTGAAGTGTTTCCAAGCTTCATTAGCTGAAGGATGAGTCATTGTATTAGCACCAACAGATATGATAATGTACCATGTCATGTGAGGAATTATGCCAACAAAAGCTAACAACCGCTAAAGCCACGGAATGATATGAAAATAAAAAAGAGGTTTGCAATGAATATTTTTTCTTGATTTTACTCTTGTAATATAGCATACATCAGTTAAAGCAGTAATCTAACTTTTCAAATAGCAGTCCTAGCTTTGGCACTAACTTCTTTGTTTTGTACGAATCTTCTGAAACTAAATAATCTACAGGGCTTATCTCCTTTAATAATATTGCTACCTGAATGAAGCATTTCCTATGCATATTGAAATCAGTTTTGCTAACTGATAACTCTGTATGTGAAGTGCATCATTCCCAAAAGGCTATTTTACAACATTTAATATTTCAAAAAATTATTGCGCTTCATTGTTCAATTTTTTATCATCATCAGACACATTACCAATAAAATGAACTCTGTTGGCATCATCAATCCTTTCCACATACATGTCATAATTATGAACCGTTGGAGGAGCATAATTTGATAAGGCCCCGACAAGACTGTACTAAACATCTGGTTTAAATTTCCCATGTGATATCCAATACTAATAATCGGGTTTAAATCCCCTACGATATAAATCCAACTTCACTTTTTTAAATGTTGGGTTTATTCTTGTGCTTCACACAAGGGCATCAAAACTTTCTTTCAGCAAGGTACAAAGAGTTGCGATATCGTCTGCACAAATTTCTTAACACTAGCCAAAAACTCATTAATAAATCCTTTTATTCATGGATATAATCTGCTATACATGCATGATGTCATATTTTGGATATCCATCTACATCATATATGTAGCTCTATAGATTAGTACAACGTTATTGCGTCCCACTGAGTGTCATATTTTTTTATTTAAATCTAATAGATTGAGATCAATTTTTATACAACATGCCTTAGTCTTTTTAAGTATACCCCTACCATTCTTAACTCATTTACATACATAGCTCAAAATTCTTTAAACACTAAACCAAGAAGAAAAGGACCAAAATCCTCATCTTTTGTGAACCAAAATCAAAAACTCTAAACTCTTAAACATTAAACACTAAACCAAAATTTATATAACATAAGTATTTATATAGTCGTCACATTAATGATTATAACAAACACCAAAATTATAGCATAATGTCACCACCCTACAAAATTATATGATGTGAATAAACAAAATTCTAAGCCTTGGATCCTAAAACATTAAATATTTATTACTTAAGCCCTAAACCATAAATTATAAGCCTTAAGAACATGAATAAAAAACCCTAAAATCTTGGAAATTAAACTCTAAGCCCTACCCCAAAATCCCTAAATCCTAAACTTTAAAAAAAATTTCCTAACACCCCTAAATCCAAAACCATTAACTCTAAATCTTTAACACAAAAGACATAAACATGTAGTTAGCACATAACACAAAATTCTAATATAATTAGGCACAAATTATTACGTATTTACATTCTCACACCCAAACTCACTAACTCTTCAATTTTTTTTGGTCCACTTACATAAATAGCACAAGATTCTTATGCATTTACATTCTCACACCTAAACTTTTAGATTCGGACGCTTATCACTCAATTTTTTTGGGCAAATTTACATACATAGCACAAAACTCTGATGTATTTACATATCTCACACCTAAAATTTTATATTTAAGCACATAACACTCAAAACTTAGGTAAAACCATATAATCCCTATACATTGCACGTATAATGAAGAAATACAAAAAAATAGAGTGTTGTCTATGTGTTTTTGAATATAACATTTATGCATTCCAAATCTTTAAAAAAAAATGAAAACTTATGTAAAACCAAAGCTTAGAGGTATTGATCATGGCTTCTCACCTTGAACGAAGTTAGAGTGGTGGAAATGAGTCGGAATTGAAGAAAGGAAGGTTGGGGACAGAGGAGCACCAGAGGAGAAGGGTTATCAATGAGGAAGAAGAAATAAGAAATGTCGGCTACAGCTTCGATAGTAAATAAATTAGGGTTTTAGCATTGACAATAGCGTTCTCTAATGCCAACGCTATCAACAGTAGTTGTTTGCATAACTCATTGAAGTTTGAGGTCGTGTGTGACGTTAAACAAACACAAATCGGATGCTAATATTGTGTCAAAATTATATACGATGCTAATTTTGACACTAAACCGCAGTTTTCTTGTTTGTGGCTATGGTGGTATAGCAACTAATGTGGTGATTAGGGGAAGGGAGGTACAACAACGACTATTTAATAGTTATTCGACTTCGGTAGCAATTGAGTGCCGACGATCTAATGATGACAGTGGTGATTGGACTACAATGATTCAACAATGACGACAATGGCCTCACAATATTGGTCCAACTGCTATGACGTTCGAATGTCAACATTTCGCCAATAGCGACGGCCAGGATGACCAGGCAATAGAAATTATCCAGGCCAAGTCTAGATTTTCTCTTTCATTAAGATTGAAGAGAATGGACGTTTATTTATAAAAAAATGCTCTCTTTCAGTGGATGAATAAAGAAGCTTTGGTCAACAATCGGTTGACATGGACTTTGAGATTGGGGGAGTATGATCGACGGCGACCGTATCTCACACAATAATAAATGACACAGACATGTGGCAGGGGACCGTGGTGGGACCAATGCCGATCAATCAGATACAAACAAGACTCAAAATTCACCCACGCGTTAACCCATAGGTTGTGGGTGCATTATGGGTGCCAACAATTTATGATACAGCCACACGTGGGGAACGGCTTCTCTCCAGTACTGTGCGGGACTCGAGTCGCAGTGCGGGAATGGGGCAAAGCGTAAAATTCAACTAGCAAACAAAAAATAATAATAGTAATGAAAGTATATTCAGCTCAAAATTCTTATACTTATAAGTTTCCTATTTACAGACACATTAAACAATTTTAATATATTTACATATCTAACACCTAAAATTTAATTTCTTATATATACATATATCTTAAATTTCTAATAATATATAAAAAATTCTAATATTATTATCACTTTTAATGTGAAATTCTGAACTACGTTTTTTAACACATAAATAAAATAATATGAATATTAAAATTATTTTAAGTATTAAAATTTTTTTGTTATGTATGTAAATCTTTTAAGTTTTAAATATATTTTAAAATAAATATAAAATATAAATATTTTATATTATAGAAAATTTTGAGATTTATTTTATCGCCAGCGACCGACATCTGTCTGTTAACGGGTGATGAATACCGAAATCCCGGCGACGACAAATGGAATTGAAGTTGACGTGGCAGAATCTGCAGCGTTTGCTGAGGGCGATAAACTAGAAAAGTTGATGATAAATCCCCCCTTTTTTTTATTTTTGCATTTTTTTTTTGAATTTACTCTAGATCTAAGTTAATAAATCATTATGTAATTTATTTATTTTTTTTCGAAATTGCTAATTGCAGGGATAAAAATATATTATTCATTTAAATTATTGAAACGATAATGAGAAATTTAATTGGTCCTACGATATAAATTTATAAAAGTAAATAATTAAATCAAAAGACTAGAAATTTCAATGCATTTCGTTGGAGTTTTGAGTGATTTCTTCAATTATGAATTTATGATTGTATTTAAGGAGCAAAATATTTTAGGTTGATTATCATTTGATATGCATCCAAATGATTGTTGCTTATAGCGGTACGTACATACATACATACATACATATATATGATTGGAGGCTATTATGTGAGCCCATAATTACTCTCATGTGCCTAACTATTTGAAAACCGCTCTCACTATCTGCAAATTTATCAGAGAGGGATTCGAACCCGTGACCTGATGGAACTTACGACCTTCAAAGAGGATGCTAACATACCATTGCTGGTGGCACAAAAAGATATATATACATACACATATATAAATATACATACATATATATACAAATGTTGCGAGATATAGCAATTGATGTGGTATATCTATAGATCAAACAGAAGAAAGATCTTTGAAGCAAAAAATAGAACGAAAAAAATTCAAATGAGAAAATAGTAATACAACAGTGAAACACACAGATTTATGTGTTTCGACAAATTGCCTACGTCCACGGAGTTGCAAAGGATTTTACTACTTGAGGAATTTACACCAGTCGATCGGCTCGACTTACAAGAGGAATATCTCACTCTCACTTCGTTGTTTTCTCTTATTCTCTCTCTACACCGAGATACACAGAGATATACCAAAAAAGATAAACTTATAAGAGAAATAAACTCAATTTCTCTTCTGCCACAAGTCACCAAGAAAATGCCTAGAAAGAACAATCTCCTTCTTCTTCCTTCTGCCGCAAGGAACCACCGTTTGCACTTCTCTTCCTCTGCCCCGAGAAAACATTCCCCTATCCCGAAGAAACCGAAAAAGAACTCAAATCGTGACTTCTAAACCCAAGGAGAGTCATCTGAAGCTTTTATCATGAACATGAGGGAGCGAAGAGATGCTTCACTTCTAAAAAGTGGAAGGCAGGAGTGATTATTTGTGAAGAGGTGTGACTCTTCAAAGCAAAACGACTCAAGCATAGTGGACTGACCTCCACCGTTTCTAACAACATATACTTATATACATACATCTATATACATATATACATACATATAGGATTGTAAACAAGTCGAGCATGAGCCAGCTCAGGCTAGGCTCAAGTTCGGCTCGTGTTAGAAATTGACTCGTGTTCGAAATAGCTCGTAAACAGAGTGTTCATGTTTGGCTTGAAAAACTTATTTATATTCTTATTCGACTCGAAACTAGCTCGTTAGAATATAAAATTATTATAATAGTTAATTTTTTAAATAAATTAAAATAATAATTTCTAAAAAAGTGCTTTGTATAGAATTTAATTAATTATAATTTATAATATTTATTATGCATGTAAATGTACCTGTGTGCGTGTTTATATCATAATAGTTAATTTTTTAAATAAATTAAAATAATAATTTCTAAAAAAGTGCTTTGTATAGAATTTAATTAATTATAATGTGTGTGTGTGTATAATTATATATTTATTTATTTTTGAGCCAATTTGAGCCGAACCCTAGTTGTTTGCGAACAACAAGTCGAATTGACAACCTTAAATACACACACACACACAGATATCTCTCTCTCTCTCTATCTCCCTCTCTCTCTCCCCCTCTCTCTCTCCCTCTCTCTCTCTCTGTATGTGTATGTATGTATGTATGTATATGTATTTATTTCAAGCTAAAACAAACCGGGTACGAACAAACTTTTATTTATGTTCGGCTCGTTAACTTAACGAATGAATCGAGCTTCTAAACGAGCCAAACATGAATTATCTGCGAACAACAAACCGTTTTGAAAGCTCTAGCGGTTAATATGATCTTCACTCTCCCCATTTGTACATGGTTGTGCCCGACATGATAGTGGAGAAGCAGGACAACAACACCTTTTTGACCCAGAGAACATAGCAAAAGGTCCATACAATCAACTCGTTGAGAGTCTTACATCAACGCTGTCATATTGAAGCAATGCATCATTTTATTGTGCATTTCATTTGGCAATTTTCTTTATAAAAACAAATACTTATAAGGTGATGTATATTTTGACAAAAGAAATATATTCTATTATTATTCTGTTCTTGGCAACCTCATTGTAAAGAAGAGTTGTCCAAACCATTTTGAATAGCTTCTCAACATTTTTCAATTATCATTGTTGGGGATGCTTCAAGCAATTTTACTTTCATTTATTTGTATTAATATGTTCTTGATGTTTAGTAAAGGCATCATTTTATAATTTTCACATAAAATTTATTTTAATTAAGCTAGAAAATATGTTTTATTAATTTATTTTTAAAGTTTTCATGTAAAAATATATATTTATCTCATTATTATTTTCTTTTTTTCTCAAAGATAATTGTTGAAATCTCTCTCTCGATTGATTAGAATTTTAATATGTGGTAGCTAGGGGCAACTATGACATTTAATATTTTTCTAAGTGGTGTGGTCATCCCTATCCAAAACTATGTAACCAATTGATCACTATAAACTTACCCTCTTATAGAAGATGATGTGACACTTAATGAATATTATCAAATAATTTTGTATGGCTTATAAAAAGAGCAATTAAATATTAGGGTAGAGTTCGTAGGACATCTGTGTTACGGGTTGTGTCGTCTACTGTGACTTTTTGGTTTGTAAGACCACTGCGGTCTCGGGTTTGATCTCAACTATGTGCAGAATGAAGTTCTTAAGCTCATGAGACTAGTCGGGAGGCTCGTCTAATAGCCTCTGACCAATCTTTGAAAGAAAAAAATATTAGGGTATAGCTTATATGGGTCTTCATCAATTTCCTAGATGTAATGATAAATGTATTGTTTCTCCTAATATTAATAAATATGTCGGGATGTTTGTTGTTGTCTATATATCATTGCAAACTCTAAGAAAATAACAATTGTCATAAATAGTGCAAACTATGAAAATTGCATCTTTCATTAGTTTCAAGTCACCTTCTTCAATGACATTAATTCACTAATGAAATGCTTTTTCAAATAATAAAGTTATAACAAACCCAACTAACCAAAAAGATGAACCAATAAAGACAACATTGGTGGAGACCAAGGAAGTCCTACTTTTGGAGTTGAAAGAAGCTAAACTTAAGGGAGTGGAAACAATGGTGAAACAAAGTTAAAGGGAGGCACTTAAAGTTAACTAAGGTTATCATATTCCAAGAAGCAAAGGCAACACAATTTTAAAATATCAAATGAGGAAATAAAAGAAGATGATTGAAAGGATATTAAAGATGATCAGAATGATCCTTCTCTTAAAATTCACAATTTTACTATGGCAGATAAAACAAAACTAAAATGTTAATAGAACCATTATAGATGACCAAGATAGTTACACATTTTGAGGAGAATAATACATAATTATAGGATAACCAGCGAGGAGATATAGGGAAATTGTGATGGTGATTAATGATATTTAAACCTTTCCCTTTGAAAAGTAAGGAAGTTAAAACCTATAGTGGATAAGCTAAATGACGCAAGCTCTTAGAGCAAACTTAGTAGTCAAGATTCCTGCAAAATGACAAAGTAAATTGAAAGCAATAAGAACAAAAGTCATAACATTTACTGAGGGCAATCAAAGTGGTTCCTTTTATAGACGTGGATATGGCACAATATTAATATAATGATTGAGGCAACTCAAAAGAACCATTGGCACTAAATAAGTATAGAAAAGACTATCCTCCTTGAGAAAAAAAGAAAAAAATTGAAAAAAAAAAACAAATAAAAGAAGTGAAAAAAAAAAAAATAGATGTAAATAGCATTGTTTAGAATGATATTTTTATTACTGTTGAAGACAATATGAATGTCCTCACACAATAGATGATTAAAAGACATTCAAATAACAATCAGGTCCCTACAATTCTCCTATAACTTAAAAAGTTTTGAATGTCCTAAAAAATTAGAAATGAAACGGTTTGAACCATCCTCTTTTTTAAAGATAAGTGAGCTCATCATGGGAATTAAGCTAAACACTTCTTTCTTAATATTCATAATGAATGAAGATTCCTATAGTTAGCAGACATAAAAAATGGAAGGCTATAATAGACCTAAGACAATGGAATGCACATTACATGTTTCACACAACAATGTATAAGTCCTCAACCTTTGTTCCTCCAAATTGGTGCAAGCATTCTATTTCATTATTTCAGCTAAGCATGAATCATTTTTAGATGCATGTCAGTGCTCATCGTTTTTGGGCATATAAAACAAACCTATGGCTGCTGCATATTCCTTCTTGCTACATAATCAGTAAATATGATAATAGTAGACAAATAGTACTCCCTAAAACAATTTCTCTTTAAATGATTTATTCTTATTCTTAAATTCCACCTTTCACCTTTTTCTAAATTCTTATTCTCTAAACATCTTGCAGCTTGCAATTTGCAACCGGCAAAAGGTTTTCAAATTTGCATTTTTCAGTTTGTTTTCCCAACCTTTATACTCCATGCAGCTTATTGAATAATCTGTCGATAAGCTAGGTGCGGTGGCTACTACAAATTTTTATTTTTTTTGGAAAAGTCAGACCACAGCCAGAAAGCTGTCACCGCAACTAGACATGTGCGGTGTGAAAACGTTATTTTCAGCGTTTTCAAAACGCATAAACTGTCAAAACACAGTTTACCCAAACTAATCAGATGTGTTTTCAAAATGTCACCGCACCAAATAAGTTTCAGCAAGAATTACAATTGCAAATTGCAAAATTTAATTCTAAATTTATTTGATAAGAAAATCACATGATGGAATTTATGCTATCATAAAAAATATTTTAAACATTTTCAAATAAATATTAGGTAAATCATTTTTAAATTTTGAAATCAAATTATATCATTTATTATTTCTTAATTACTGATCACTAAATTTATAAAAGGACTTGAAATATATACGTATTATGCAATTTCGTATTTACAAAACCTGGTAAGAATGTCTGAATGTATTTCTTATATTTATAGTTATTAACATTTTATTCAGAATATTTAAAAAAACATTTTTTTTTTTACTTCTTAAAGAATCTAATTGTTATTTATGTAGAAGGATTATAAAAGTTATTTTCAGATTCTATTAATGGTTGCATTTTATCTTTATTTTTATAAAATTTTATTTTTTTTAATATATTAATAATTATGAGGTAGATATAAAGATTGATATTTATGTTTTTACTTGTGCCCACACATACAGAGGTGTAGAGAAGTTGAGTCGCGCTCGACTCAAGGGCAAATCAAGTTGAACATGTTTAGTATGTAACTTTAGCTTGAGCTTTACTTGAGCTTTAGAATGTGAGCTCGAACATGGCTCGTGCTTGACTTTTGTGTACTCGAGCTCAACTGGAAAGCTTAAGCTTGGGTGCAAGAGTAAGATCAAGAAATTTATCTTGTGGCTACGAGAGTGGGACAACTACATTGCAGGATCGAGAGGATTGCAAAACTACAAGTTGAGCCTTCAACTATTGCAGTGATCTGTGGCAATATAATCATGAGAACATTAATTATTATGGCTCATAATATCAAAGAGAAATAAAGACAACATGATTTTAACATATGTCTTCAATCAGGTTGGGCTGTGAAACATCTTAAGTTACTAGATTGAGAGGATAGTAGGGCCGCATGCTGAGGCTGCGATTGAGGCTATTGTGATCTGCAACAACTAGATGAGAGCAAGACTGCTGCATCCAAAGGCTGGCCTACTGGTAGGGAACAAGATGGGGTAACAAGAGATGAATGAGGAAAAATTAAATATCTTCCATCATGATGCCTCTACCTTATGAACGATCAGGATTTCAGCCACACAAGTGTCTCACAATCTAACTCTCGTTTCAACTATTTTCAAATAAATTAATTAAACTGCTCATTGAGTCGATGAGTTCAAACACACCAGACTAGAGCTAAAACTTGTATATCATACAAGCTTGGTTATAAGCTCGAACTCAAACTCATGACTTAATAAGCTTAACTTGTGATCTCATTGTCCACTTTAGTTTGACTTATCTAGCGAGCCGGATTGACTCAAGTACACCCCTTTCACAAACACACAAGTACAAACTTTGAGCTGATGTGCCAAGCCTTAGTCTCATAAAAGATGGATTAACAATTACCTTAACTACCATCACAACAAATTTTAACATCACCCAAAAAACAAAAAAGGTAGATTTGTAACGCAAAGTTTACAGGAGGGTCAGTATGTAAAAAACTCAAATTCCTCAACAAAACATTCCATAAAAACTGGTGGAGTGAGAAAGTAGGAGCTTTTGCTAGATTACCGCGCAGGGGAAAAAAGAGAAAAAAAAAAAACAGCTATTAGAGCAAGGAGGAGCATCTCTGGCCTCGTAATCCAACCGCAAAGGCTTCTCCTTTCTTTGATTACTCTCCCTCTCTAACATTTTTCTTCTCTCCTGCTTGATCTGAGAGTGTGCGCTTCATGTTCGCTGAAATTCCTTACATAGCTTGATGGCGCCTGCGCTCGAGCACGACTACATACGCCTGTCGGAGGTCTCCGATAAGCTTGCAAGTAGTCAAGTGGAAAATCTACGTGAGACAGAGCTCCGGCTAGGGCTTCCGGGCTCCTTGTCGCCGGAAAGGAAGGAGAAAGTGGGACTTACTCTTGGGTTACAGATACCGAAGGGTTTTGCAGCTGGAGCAAAGAGGGGTTTTTATGATGCTATTGACGAGAACAGTAAGTGGATTTTCTCTGGGATTGGTGGATCTGAAGGGGAAATGGAGAAAGGTGGTGCCTTGTTCTCGCCGAGGGGTAACGGCGGCGGCGGCGGCGGCGGCGGAGGTGGAGGAGGTCTGGTCGGCGGCGGTGTGAAGGAGGTCGCCGGAAAGGCTGTGAGTGGACAGGACAAGAAGGCGCAGGGGATGCCTGCTGCAAAGTAAGTCTGCTGGTTTGTAGTATTTTGTGTCGAATATCCGAAAATGGATTTTTGGGAATTCTGTGGCGATCTTCGTTTGGTGAATCTTGTTAGGGTTTTCGGCAGTTTTGTTAGTAATCCGTTGGAAAATGTGGTGTTTGCTGAAGGAAAATTGATGATTTATTCATATTTTTAACACTTTTTTTTAGTTTTGAAGATGTCTTTTGAAACCTTTAAATTATTGCTTTTTCAAAAAAAAAAAAAGAGAATATTCTTGTTTTTTTAATACTAATTTTAGAGGAATTTAGTTCATTTTTACATTTTTTTCTCTATAAAACTGCATTCTTAGAAAATTTTCCTGTTTAAAGTTTCATTTAATTTTAGGGAGAAATTACATTTGCTATTAACCACTTAAGCAAATCGATGAATCTTATAGGAGCTTCATTTCTCTGTTTTTTTTTCTTTTTTCTTTTTTTTTTTCATTTAATCTCTAAGGTGGAGGCTGCTGTTCTTTAAGCTCATGATCGATCCGATTGAGCTATTGTGAATTTTTTTATTTTTCACTCTAATAAATTGTTTAAGTTCCTACAGTTTGTTTTTTTCCTCTGAACTTATCTGTACTGTTTGAATTCTTCAGTATGCCTTTGCTCTCAGCTTCTATGCTACAAAAACTTCATAATAAGAGAAAAATATGAATAATTAATTTACTCCCTTATTCGTGGCAGTAAAAATTATGGCTTGAGCTTGAAATCTTAAAAACAAGTTTACTGAATGAGATGAAAGGGTTTAGGACTAAATTATGGTTTACAGGGCACAGGTTGTGGGTTGGCCACCGATCCGAAGCTACCGCAAGAACACGATGTCTACAAATCCATCAAAGAACAAAGAAGACGGGGACGGGAAGCTTGGACTTGGTTGCCTCTATGTAAAGGTTAGTATGGATGGAGCCCCTTATCTGAGGAAGGTGGATCTCAGGACTTACTGCAGCTATAAGGAGCTCTCATCAGCACTGGAGAAGATGTTTAGTGGGTTCACCATCGGTTAGCTATATCTTCCCTTTATTTAATATTTTCATTTTAATTTGATTTTAAGTGGTATATTTTTACATTTAAATGAATAAAAAAGGCTTAGTTTAGTTAATTGGACGGTTGAATATCATGATAAAAGTTTGAATCCCAACGGTTCTTTCTTTCTTTTGCTCAACTTTAATTTTCATTGCGATTTTCTTTGAAAAGGAGAGGAAGAAAGAGATTTACACACATATATGTTTGGTTTTAGTTAACTCTTTCATAATTCATGTTAACAGTATCATTTTGGCCTGATTTTTCAGAAATTTAAGGCCCCATGATATTGAATCATCAAAAACATTTGTATTCATTATATGTTATGAACAATCATAGTTCTGGTCCATATTTCTGTCTCTAGTTTTTTTAGACCATTCTTTATGTACCAACATAAGGTGATATTTAATTTTACTAAATCTGCGACTTCTGATTGACCCCACTCATTCATCTTATGTAATGCAAATTTTGTTTTATATATTGAAACCTTATAGGTCCACACATTAGTTGCACCTTTTGCTTCATTTATGACATATTGATTCGGTGAACCGACGGTTAGAGTTCTTCAAACTTTGATCCTCTATCACCAGTGTAAAACTCGAAAATTTTAAACTTAAGATTTATTTATTTTTCATAGTCTACCAAGCTGAACGTTTTATAAACTGATTTTTGCTATTATATAAATCATTGGTTGATTTTTTTTTTCGTAAATACTATTTAATTCTTAAATATTTACATATCTAACATCTAAGCTTTCGTATTTACATGCATGCCACTAAAACTCTTAACATCAAATGAAAAATATCACAATCATTATCTTTGTGACTACATTCTCTTGCATAGGTTTATAACACTAAGATGCTATGTAAGTGTAAATATCAAATTTTGTGTGTATGTAAATTTCCCTAGTTTTTATTTGTCAATAACTTACTGTTGCTGTTGTGAGGAGCTTACTTCTCTTTAAATTATTGGCACGATTCAGGTCAGTGTAGAGATGGGCTGACTGAAAGCTGTTTGATGGATCTTCTTAATGGTTCTGAGTATGTGCTGACTTATGAAGACAAAGATGGAGATTGGATGCTTGTTGGTGATGTTCCATGGAAGTAAGTTTCCTCCTTTCAAATATGTAAATTTAATTTCCTTCTGTAATTATATGGGGGAGCACAAATTTGTAATATTATAATTTGTCAATTCTGAAGTCCATTTTACTTGCTGCAAAAGGCTATTTCATTTTCATCTTGCCTTGGAAAATAATCTGTGCAACTTACCGATATTCGAAGTTCAGAACTTGGATTTCGTCGAGTGAGATTCATTAATTTTCTTCTTTATAATTTCAGAATGTTCATTGATTCCTGCCGGAGGCTGCGGATTATGAAGGGCTCCGATGCAATCGGGCTTGGTGTGGTTTTTAAACGGGAAAGAAACCCGAAACAAACCCGAAAAAAAAGGTTTTTTTGGATGTTTATTGTTTTGGTTAAAGTGTCAAAATTGTTTCCTAACTATTTTCATTCGGTCATTTTAGCCCCAAAGTTTATAAAATGTTAAATTCGTCACCAATATGTTTTAATGGGGGCCTAAAATACCCCTATTAAAAGAATATGAGGATATGAGGATTAAATATGGACATTTTTATAAACTCTGGGACTACCATCTCCTGCAAAAAATCAGGGGACCATTTTGACAATACCCTCAATGTTGATGAACCTCTCCTGAAATTGTGCCTGTGATGCACTTATCTTCTGTATTAACTAATCTCTTAAATGAAATTTAATCTCTTCTTACTGCATTATAATCTGAATGAACTTCTACTAACCTTTTCCATGATTCCAGTAATGTTCATTTCATCCAATACTGCTCAGCATATTGCCACTCTCCCAAATGAATTTTTGTATGTTTTGCATTCATAACAACAAAGCTAATACTTAATATTGATGAAATTCGGAAAACAAATTAATAAATTCTGTCTGTACTGCAGTTCTTGTTGTGTTCTTTATGGTAAAGGTGTCACCCATATTCATACTACCGCTGACCATTTTGTCTTGGCTTCTCTGATATCTCATTAATGTTGTTTCACTTTCTTAGATCTACCATCACTCTGTACTCTTCATTTCACAACATTTTGCTGCCTATTGCAGACTCTGTCATTAAGTTTTTATTTTTTTTTCCTTTAATTCTTGCATGCTTAAATAATATCAAATGAACCTGGAAGTTCAGCTTCATCATTCTGCTGGACTGAAATCATTTCACTTTTCTCTCTTACAACATTATTATTGTGCTTCCAACAGTGCCTATAATGATGATCCCCCTCCCC
>NEWO01000033.1:2254344-2323360 GCA_003013225.1 Phalaenopsis aphrodite | reverse complement strand
TAAGTAAACCTACCTTAGATCACTATGGGTGTTGTTTTTAAATACTTCTTTATTGGGACAAGCATGAAAAGATACACCTGAATCTATTATCCAAGATTCAGTACTGATCAGGGATAAAACCAGAGAGTTTTCTTTTTGGATTTCATCGGTGGAGACTGCACCAACTTTTCTTAGAGCTTTGCAGTCCTTCTTGAAATGTCAATTCTTACCACCGTTCCAACATTCTCTTCGATTTGCTGTTAGGCACCTAAAGGGGGCGCATATGTGCCTCATTTTTTGTATTGGCCCTACAATGGGCACTTGAGCACCCACAGCCGGACGCTTAGGCTCCGATCACTTGGTCTTTTTGAGCGTGTGTTGATGCTTCAAGTCATGCTCCACACCTAACAACTTCCTATCAACAATGGTTGAAATTTGTAGTGACCCAACCACTTTCACAGTTTCACTTGTTTTCAACTAATGCTGACAGCCATCATCACCTGACTATTTAAGATGATCATCAACCAACATTAACACCTATTAACGCCCATCAACCTTCATTATTTCTCTATCATTTTTCACTACTCTCATAGAAGACTGGAAGTCAACAATTTAAACTTTACAATACAACCTTCGCAAATTCTATTTCAGCTTAGATCAGACCCCGTAATTTTTACTTCTGAGAGCATTTTACATACACTCTTGCATCAGCGTCATTTGTCTAAATATTTGCAATAATTTATGCACCATTAATACAAAAAAATTAATTTTTACCTCTGCAAATGTTCTAGCACTCAATAAAACTATACCAGACAAGTATTTGCTGATCTCCGCGTAAAATCTGTCAAGTAATCCAATGTTTAACAGCTTAGCTTGAAAATTGTTTATATTTTCCATCACTTCGGCTGGCCAAAGTTGTGCGCCTCACTAAGTTGCTGATTAATTATTACTTTAATTCCGGCAGAGAATTGTAGTTGTTCAAGATATCATACATAAAAACTCAAAAGGTAGAAAACTAAAATCCTGCTCTTTTCTGCTTCTGTGAATTCTTCAAAAGAGAACATTTAATGCAATAAAAAAAAGTGTTTTTTTGAGGAGCACAACTTCTATTTCAATATTCAAACTTTGCAAATAAAAAATAATGATGCACCAAACTATACGACAGTAATGTTAAAACAGACATGCCAACATCAAAACAATATTTTTTTTTATTGTTTCGAACAACAACCTTCAAATCTTATATAAATCAAATCATATCAGTAAATTCCAAAGCCAAAGCCATCTAACTGCATTCTATACGCCAAAATGAGTCCAATTTCGCAAATGAAGAGCCTGACATGTTCCCTCACTGCCCTTCTGCTTCTATCAACATTGCAGCTGAGCAAAGTTGATGCAGCAAACTTCTTTCAGGATACTTTCTTCAACTGGGGATATCAGAACTCTGCAATTTGGGGCAATGGTGATAATCTCGCTCTGTTGCTCGATCGAAACTCAGGTAATCAACAAATTTTAGGAAAATTTACATACATATCATACAATTATTTTGTATTATTACGTATCTGACACCTAAAGTTTGATATTTATATTTACCAAAACTTTGGGGTCATGAACCAATGCATGAAAAGGTGTACTTTAGTTTTAAGAAGTTAATAGTAATGGTATTTCTGAAGTAATAATAGAAGTTTACAAACATACCCAAAAATTTATAAGCTTGAACAAATTGATTTGGTCCAGGCTCAGGCATTCAAACCAAGAACCAGTTTCTCTTTGGCAGCATAGAGATGCAAATAAAGCTTGTTTCTGGGAATTCAGCAGGAACAGTCACTGCCTATTATGTAAGTTGTAGCATTTAACACAGAAGAACATGCACTATCAAGGCGCAATATGTAATTTTATTTTTCTGTAAAATTAAATTTCAGATGTCGTCGACCGGAGACCAACATGATGAGATTGATTTTGAGTTTTTGGGAAATGTTTCTGGACAACCATACACCATTCACACAAATGTTTTTGTGAATGGGATAGGCCAAAGGGAGCAGCAGTTCTATCCTTGGTTTGATCCAACTGCAGATTTCCATAACTACACCATTCACTGGAATCCAAGCCAGATTGTGTAAGATTTCTTCTTCTGATGTATTTCAAATTGTTTGATATGAAAAAAATTTACATTTTTGAGCTTGAAATGGAATTCATTGCCAGTTTTTCAGAAAAGTCTAGTTTTACATCTAACAAACATATTTCTTTTAGTTGGTTCGTTGATGGAATACCAATCAGAGTGTACAGAAACTACGAAAAAATTGGCATCCCCTACCCGAAATCTCGAGCCATGAAGGTTTATTCAAGCTTATGGAATGCTGATAACTGGGCTACCAGAGGAGGGTTGGTGAAGATTGATTGGAGCAGTGCTCCATTCATAGCAAGATATAGAGAATTGAAGCTGAGAGCTTGTTACTGGTATGGACAAGGAAGCACTCAATATTGTTCATGGAACACACCCAAGAATTGGTGGGCATCTCCTCAATATAGTAAGTTGGGCTATGCTCAGCTTGGTCAACTGGAATGGGTGAGGAATAACTATATGATTTATGATTATTGCAAGGATGTGTATAGGTTTCATGGCAAGATGCCTTCGGAATGTTTTCAGCCATTGTTGTGATGAGGAATGATTATGTGATGTTGTTTGTGAAAAAATTGGGAGGTTGTTTGTTGTTGTTGGGTTTCTTTTCTTTTTTTTAAATTATTTTATATTTTATTTTTTATTTTTTTGACTAATTGTGTTTGTTTGAGTGGGTGAAGTTGATTTTTTGTTTGAAGGCAAGTGATCTTTGTTGTTATGTGTATTATTTTTTTTTTTTTTTTTGAATTTTATTGTTATCATTTTGAGAACTAAAATCTATACTCTTATGAACCTTAACAAGTTATAGATGCAGACTTCAATTCTTCAGAGACATGTTAACTTTATAATTTTTTAAGGAAGTTTATGATTATATTTTTGTAACCATGTAGTGACTATGCAAATGGACAAGCAACCTAGGATTCAAAGAGTTGCATTTTCATGGTGACATGAAATTGCCTTTATGTTGTCTGTGAAAAATACACCAATGCCACATTAGAGAAATGTATGATGCTTAAATAAGTCCCAATTAATCTTAGTGAATTGATTTATAAAAACCCAACCAAATATTTCTGAGTGGAGAAGGACTGGGCAATGTGAGTTACAAAGAAACAATTCAAATGAAGAAAGATATTATGAGGTAAATACTACAAGAGTTATGTATCATAATGGGAAATGACAGTTTCATCTGAGGGATTGATGGCTCTTTCTCCTGCACTTGACCAATAACATCGTATTTGTAGTGATTAGAATCAGTCTTAGCATTATAGAATTTTTATATTTTCATTAGTTAACTGTCAATTGCATCTTCATTAGATGTCTCAAAAATCATACTGTTAAGAAACAATTCCCATTCATTTCATTTCCCCTAAACCCTAAACCCTATTATCTCCGCAATGACTGTATCTCAATTTAGGAAGATTTACATGCACACCACTCATATCTTATGTATTTACAAATTTAACACCAATACTTTTATATTTACAAACATAGCACCTTACCTATGCATGAAAATGTGTACTTCACTTTTTAAAAGTTAAAATGGCGATAATTTTTACGTGATATGAAAGATTTGGGTGATATGAATCTAAAAAAGTAAAGTTTAAGTGTATATGTAAAGACTGAGGATTTTGGTGATATGCATATAAATGCCCCTTGAATTTGTTACTTGGAAGTTTGGTTTCTATTAATATTATTTGGGTTATTCCTCTAGGTTTTCATAATTGTTGTGTGCTCGTAAATTTACGATGATAGAGTGATATATTAACATTTTAGTGTTGTACAAAAATCCGATTGATACACAGTAAAAAAGAAATCGACATAAAAGACAATAAGAGTTTTTATGTGGAAAAATCGAATGGACAATAGGAGTTAAGACTAATGTAATGTGGTAGTGACAATAAGAGCATAAGACTCATTTACCCTTTTTCGAGTGCATAAACGAGTATGATTCAAATTTAGGTAATTGTTTTCATTTGTCACCCAAGAAACTCCTATTTCAAACTATATCGATACACATCTCCCTAAGTTGCATTGCCTCATGACTGAACTTTCATAGCCATTCACATAATGAGAATATTCTATGCTATTTCGCCACCACTCTTTCGAGTCCTAATGAGTCAAAATGAATGTTAACAAGTTATATGACCAATACAACATGTAAATTAAGTCTAAAAATATACTTATCACATGAAAATAAAAATCAATTCAAAGCATTCACAACCCTACAACTTTAACCTATATTTCACAAAAGGAAAGTACAAGAAACTACTCACTACACATGATAAACACCAAAGAAAATTTTATTAAATCCAAGCAAATTAACCAAATATGTGTTTACAACAATAATCAAATAAGATTACACACGATATTTAGCCTATTCACTCTTAAAAGAAAGCAAATTCCACAGGACAATGCATTACACAATGCTACATAAGATGTTGTCGTAAACCCTTTATAAATTCTCTCAAATTCCCCTCTCAAATCTCTCTAAAATAAGAGTTTCTACTACTGCCTACTGTCCTTGGAGAATTCCAGGGCTTCAAACTTCCTCCCTACTCCTACGATTTCCAAAACTCCTCGTCTGAACTGTTAGCACCCGCAAAATAACTCCAAGAGTCGAGCAAAAAGTAACTGTCTGAACTGGAACGCCTAGCCATCGGGCTCTCTATATACTTAAAAACTTGGGCACCTAGGCGCCAGAACCTGGCGCCAAGGAGCTCAACTACAACACCTTGGCGCCCAAAAGTAGATGCCTAGGTGCTAGACCATAATCAACACCTTTGCTCCATTTAGTTTAGTTTCACTATGATTCGAAACAAATTTGTTCCAATGCTCCTACATGTTATACCTGCATCGGAAAAATAAAAATACCTTCCATTAAAGTGAAATTTCATTCAAAAACTTGTAAAAAATAAAGAAGAAATTAAGTATATCCAAAGACATATCAGAGTAGGCTGCTAGCTAACACCTCCTATACTTTAAAATCATGAGTCCAGTCACATGCACGTTAAGAGTGGCAGGCTGTTACCAGAAGATGTGTTGAAACTTTAGACACGATTTTAAAGCTCGAGAGGCCCAAATAAATACATGCCCATCACTAAAATATTGTCATTTTAAAATTTTAAAATTTATTATTTATGCAAATATGATATCGGCTCGACAGAGCCAACTGAAAATGACAATGAACTTAATCACGACATGATCAATCGAGAAAAATTCATTCAATTACATTTTTTATTTATAAGTGAGGCTCTGACTATGAAGTTTAAGTTGTGAATAGAGTTATGCAAGTCCTTATATGATACATATTAGAAAATCATTAAGGTTGATCAATGAATAGCAACTTCACTCTTTAAGGGTGGTGATTTTCACTAGTTAGATCCCCCTTCTGCACAATGACTGAAGGCCCGAATAGACAAAGAGAAAATATAATATGATGCTTTTCATATGTAGATGATTCACCTTAATCATTAAATTTTTTAATTGATTTTTTTTAAAGCTGGTTAGTATTAAACGCATGCTAATGGGATAGCTAATGGTATGAAATGCAAATATTTTTATTTGGTTATGAGTTTTTATTTTAATTCTAGTCATGAGATTTATTTTTTTAAAAATCAAATTAAAAGTTGAGATTAGGTAGAAAATCTCTCAATTCTATGAGTCTAAAATGATTTAGGCCTATATAAGCATACAATCATAGAAAGAAACATAGGAAAAAATAGGTATATCTAATGTGCAAAATCAATTAATAAAGAAAACAAGGTAGCTAAATGCTATTATACACCAAAAAGAAAAAGAAAATGGGCAACCAAGCATCTATCCCTCATACAGCTTGGCCCTAAGCCTACAACAATCCCCATTAGCAGCTTAGTCATCTAGGTGTCTTCAATTCATGTCCTAGTAACTTGGGGATCATCCTTTAACTACGTCATCTTGTTAAGTATCTTCCTTTAGCTCCATCATCATATTGAAGATCATCCATACTTCATCATCTCATTGAGGACCATCCTTGCTCCATCTTCAAGTAGGTCACACCTCATACACCCAATGCATCGAAGCCAACCGATAGATAGGAACTATCCCAACTCTAAACTCAAGGAAGAGAAAACTTACGCTTACTTTAACACCTCAAAAAGGCGTTAGTGTAACAAAATTCATCAACACGCAAACACTACTTGGACCTAGCACTGCAGCATCAGATCCTCTGTCTTACTTGATGTGCTTATATGAGGGCACATAATATCAAGCACCTGCATAAAACATAGTTAATTTAATTTAATCGTGTGCCCCTTTCCTATCACTTTTTATCACTGTCACCTGTAGAAAAATAGTGTTAGCAGGGTAAAGGTCTTTCTAACATGCAGTCTACGTACATAACAATTGGTCTAAATGCCAATCTCAACGACAAAAGACATAACTTCAGCCACACTCAATTCAAGCAGGCAATCAGAGCTCATAAAAAAACAATTGCACAAAAGGTTCGTGGACTATCAAAGACGTCTAAAAGTGGATTGTCATGTTAATCTTTCTGTTAAAGTTGTAATTCAAGTTTAAGATTCAATTTATTACCATTTAGGTGGTTAGAGTTTAAATTTTTTAAATATTGAGTATAGACTTTATTGGAAATTTTAATTTATGTTTTATTATTAGTATTATAAAGAGTGTTGCTAAATATGGGTCCTACATAGCTTGAGGTAGGCTTGTAAGTGAACCAATACACTCAATGAATAACTCGAACTCGGCTCGATTACGACTCGATCATGTTCATTTAAATTTGTAAATAAACAACTTCAAGAATTTTAAAAACTTGTATCTTAAATGAACTAAGCATGAACATAGTTAAACTTAATCTTTTTTGTTCATGAACGAGCTCGTTTGTTGTTTAATAAAAAACTCGTTAAATACTCAATATTGAGCTCGAATATAGCTCGTATCACATATGATAAACTATTTAAATAAAATTTAATTAGCTAGAACTTGTTTAATTACAAATTTAATAGTAGTATATTATTATATCAATAATATTTTTAGATTTATTACTAATTATATATTTATTCTGTTATTAATTATTTACTATTTGAAAATCAATATTATGGAATTCTGAAAGTAAAAATCATTTTTTCAGTAGTTTCTTTTATTATGCTGGATTTAGCTACCATTGATTGTTCTCAATTATTTCTACATTTGATGAATGGTTTCACATTATGAGTTACTTTGTAATACTAGTTCATTTAAATATTTTTGCTCTTATTTTAATATTTTTTTTCTTTCTCATAATTCATTCTTGTGAGAATATATATATTATAGACAATAAATGACAATATGTGGGTTTGTTCATTCGCTTAAATGATTTATTCAATTGTTTATTTATTTAAATTCATAAAATTGCTGATAATATTTTTTATATAAAAGTTTTAAAACTCATTTGAATTTTTAGCTCATTTAAATATTCATTCACTTATCATAGAAAAACGAGTACAAATCAAGTTCACACATTAAAAAATTTAAACAACTCAAGCTTGAACAATATGCAAAAGCTCGACAAAAGCTCAAGTCAAACAAGAAGAATTTATAATCATATCAAGCCAAGTCCAACTATGTTATACTTGGCTCGACTCGACTCGATTACAGGCTTATCCACCACAACGACCCTTCGATTAGCTGGTCGTTCTTTAACTTTTCCAAGGGAATTATTGAAAATGTTTTAGTAAAAGTAAATAAATTTATCTTTTCTACTGATTTTACTATGTCAGATATGAAGGAAAATGTGGAGATCCCAATTATTTTTTATTGACATTGTCTTGCAATTGGTGGGGCGAGTATTAATTAATAAAAAGGGAGTTAACTGTTAGAGCACACAGTGAGAAAATAAATTTTTCAAATTCATGATCTTATATCACCCCTTATGATATTCATGATCAATGTTTAGGATTAAAAATCAAAAAGGTCACAAGAGATTTTAAATGAGAAGTTGAAAAAGAAGGATTTAATAATTCAAAAAGAAGATATAAGATCACTACAAAATGTGACAGGTGAATCTCGAGGCAATTAAAAAAATTAGCAAGAGATCGATGATTATTAAACTGGATATTTTATCATGGAGAAAAATTAGGACTTGACTTGACCTTATCAGACTGGGGGCATTAAATAAGGGCTACTTGGAAGACAGCTCAAACATTATCTTGTTGTGAGATTGCATGTTTGCTTTATTTTTTAAAACATGTTTAGGACGGGGTAAGGCCGAGGAATTTAAACCAAGCGTTTATTGGGAGGTAATCCAAAATATTTCATTTATTTTTTTGTGTGTTTATGTATGTTTTGCTTGTTATAATCTATATAACCACTTTCCTCTCATAAAATTTAGGAGTTTGATGTTATAATTTATGTTGCTTATGCTTCAGATCTTAAACATGTCATGCATATTTTTGTTTAGATTTATGTCTAGATTCGTATAACTTAGTATTTTACTTTCATGGTAGTTATATTGTTATATGATTTATCTTATATGTCTTTGATTGGTGAGTCACATGTGTTATATGCTACTGTTTGCATCTTAATGTTGTTTTGTTATATTTTCATGTTCTACCTTACTATGCTCATCTCATTGTTTTGTTGTATTAGCATATATAGTGTCAAAAATATGATTTGGGGGGGCGGGGGGGGGGGGGGTGGTATTTGCATTAATTTTGCTTTTTAAGTTAATGAAAAGGTCCAACTTTACACTTTATATAAAGTATGGGACAAAGGAAGATGAGAGTAGAGATGAATTTAAGTAATAAGTTACAAACCTAAATTTTAATGACAGAAAATTTTAAAGGGTGAGATTAGGATCATAAACTAAATAGGGAGTGTATTTGTATTAATTTTGCCTTTTAAGTTAATGAGAAGGTCCAACTTTACACTTTATATAAAGTAAGGGACAAAAGAAGATAAGGGTAGAGATGAATTTTAGTAATAAGTTACAAACCTAAATTTCAATGCAAGAAAATTTTAAAGGGTGAGATTAAGATCATAAACTAAATAGTACATGATCTATGACTTTTAGTAATACTAATACACACACACACACTGGTGTATATATATATATATATATATATATATATAGTTTTTCACAAGTTCTTAAGTGAGCGGTGAATAATTATAAAATTAACACCTCAACACTATAAAATGTAGTCATTGCTTACTTAAAAATATAATTCCTAGTTAGTATCAGTTAAACTACAAATTTATATGAAAGATAAGAAGTAACTGGAAATTTGACTTAGGATAGGCCTATTAATTAAAATCATAAAAAATGAGCTTAACTAGATATACTCTTTAAAAAGAAAAAAAATATTGTTCATGTTTATGAAGACAAAAATTAGAAACCTAAGAGGAGAAGCTTAAAATTAAGCTCAAATTTAAAATTTATAATAATAAACCATTATAATAAATCAAACATTAGCAACTTACTAATTTTATCATGAAATTTAAATACGATAACAACATAGTTAATATTATTTAAGTGCTTCTGAAATTATGTTTGATGTATTAATTTTATATAATTATAACCCCACCTAAGTAATTCAAGATGAATTGTATGGATATATTATTAATGTGAGAAATTGGGATATTAGGTTGTTGCTATGAAAATTCTATCGAAAGGAGGGACCAGAGCATTTTGATATAAAAGTTTGTTGAATTGTTAAAAATTACTGAAATTCTTTATTTAGGATCTTCCCTAAATTCTATTAAATTTTAATTTTGGATTTTAAAATTAGTTTGAGGCGAGTATTGTATGTATTTGTGGGAATTTGATGTGTACTGGAAAGGTGATTATATATGTTCAATTTCAGTCAATTTTTATGGTAGATTTATGCTTTTAGAAGGTGTTTGTGATGTGATTTGTAGGATTCAGGAAAAAAGATTTATTGTGGGTGAATAACTAAATAAACATGTGAAGCAAAGGAGCAACGCGACAGAGTCGGAGTGGAGCACCTAGGCGTTGATGGAGCTGGAATCAATCTCACATAACAAGATTTCCTCGAAAACAACAAAAATACAATTCCCCAAACAGAATTGTGGTGGCAACCCTAAATATAACACTTATAAAAAATTATCTTTAGACCTGAGCGTATTCACAAACTATAATTAGATTTCATTCAGGGTTTGTTTTGGGTAGCTGCAACTTATCAATAAGCTGTTGCAACTTAGCTACCCCACGAAGCTGCTGCGAATAAGCTGTCAGGTTGTTTGTTTTCTACGGTTTGAAAACAGCTGTGCTACAACAATTTTTGAAAAATGATCGTTTTGCTCCTATGTAGTAATGTTGCTTATAAACAGAACTATCATAGTCATATATTTGATACTTATGTATAAAAATTTAGATAAATACCTTACTTGATAGTGAGTATCAAGATTGCTTAAAAAAATTATGAAAATTACAATTAATAATCTGATAATATTGATTTTAAAATGCAGACGATATATGAAGTATACCCAATGACTATGATTCTCATAACAAACAGAAGCACTAACACCAACAACACCCCAGCTATCAAGTACACAACAAACATAAACACCACAACCGAAATCCAACACAAACAACACCATAGCCAAAAAGTACCTTTGAGGTATTTCTTATCGAATTTTTAAAAGGTATTTCTTATCGAATTTTTAAAAGTGAACCCAAGTGGTCTCAATGCATAATATTCTCCCAAAGAGATTTTCTGAGGCTTTGTAATGTAATGTCTCACTCCATGAAGTTTCTGTGTGTGAAAATAATTTCTTTTTAGTATAATTTTTGAAATTATGTTTGCATGAGCATCTTGAAGCAATCATACTGTATTTATCTCCTAGCAATGATTATAGTGATCATGACAGTGATGATCAATAAAAAAGTATCTTTGAGACATTTCTTATAGAATTTTACAAAGTGTACCTAATGACTATCATTGTATCTCTCACAACAAAAATAAACACCAACACCAACAACACCCCAACAAAAAAAATAATATTGCGGCATTTTTTATAGAATTTTTCAATGTGAACCCAAGGGCTATTAATGCATGATATCCTCACAAAAAATTTCCTGAGGTTCTGTGATGCAATGCCTCACTCCATGAAGTTTCTGTGTGTGAAAAGAACATCTTTTTAGCATAATTTTTAAAATTGGGGTTACACGAGCATGATGAAACAATCATATTGTATTTGTCTCCTAACAATGATGAAAGTGATTATGACAATGACGATCAATGAAAAAGTACATTTGAGGCATTTCTTGCAGAAATTGCTGAAATTTTCAAAGTGATCCCAAGGGGCTATGAATGCATAACATTCACTCAAAGAAAATTTTCGGCTATGTTATGCAATGCCTCACTCCATGAAGTTTCTGCGTGTGAAAAAAAAACATTTAATATAATTTTTAAAATTCGATTTGCATGAGCATGATGAAGTAATCCTACTGTATTTGTCTCATAGTAGTGATGATAATGATCATCAATAAAAAAGTTCATTTGAGGCATTTCTTATAAAAATTTTCGAAGTGAACCCATATGACTATGAATGGATAACATTCTTTCAAGGAAATTTGCTGAGGCTCTGTGACACAATGCCTTACTTCATGAAGTTTTTGTGTGTGAATATAATTTCTTTTTAGCATAATTTTTGAAATTGGGTTTGCATGAGCATGACGAAGCAATCCTATTATATTTATCTAATAGTAGTGATGAAAATGATCATGACAATATTGTTCAATGAAAAAGTACCGTTGAGGCATTTCATGTAAATTTTTTTAAAGTGAACTCAAGGGGTATCAATGCATTATATTCTCTCAAAAAGATTTCTCGAGGCTCTGTGATGCAATGTCTCACTCCATGAAGTTTCTATGTGTGAAAAAAAATTTTTTAGCATAATTTTTGAAAATGGGTTTGCATGAGCAGGATGAAGTAATCTTAATATATTTGTCCTCTAGCAGTGATGATAGTGATCGTGGCGATGATAATCAATGAAACAGTAACACAAAACAGAAAAACCACACCCAAAATCCAAATGAAGCAAATCCACGAGAAACTAAAAGATCTTAAAGATTAGGTGCAAAATCACCTAGAGAATATAGGGAACTGGGATACTAAAAGAAGATGGCGTCCGAAACGACTGGTTATGGCAAAGGAAGCGAGAACTCCGCGAGGAAGGAAATGGTAGACGACGAACGCGGGGTCAAATCCAAGGGGCAAGCGCGTAAATGAAAAGAGGAGAAATGTGGCCGCGAGGTCGAACCTGCGGCCGCGTACAATTTTTTTTATAAGCAGATATATTATAAATAAAATAAACATGTAGTTTAGAATATTTATATCGAGTATAATGTTTATTTATAGACATATAAATTTTAAGATTCCAAATTTATAAATATAAAAATAAAATAATTTATAAAAAAATACAATAGAAATTGAATGTTGAAAAAGAAAAAAAAGAAATTTGACAGCACACAATTCTTATATATATACGCATCTCACACCAATATTTTCATTTTTACAAATCCAGCACTCAATTCAAATTTCTAACAGTGAAATCCATATTTTCATTTATAAAAATGTGTGCTAAATATGTAAATTCCCGGAAAATAAAAATAAAAATAAAAATAAAAATCCGGCGACATTGAAAATGAAAACCATCAAAATCCCAGAATAGAAGTCTATAAAATTGAAGGCTCGAAACAGGCACGAGGTCCGGTCCGATCTAGATAAGGCTGTTTGTTCATTGCGCCCCAGCCTTAGTGCCCGTATTCCCCACACGTCGTCGTCTTCCTCCTACTCCTCTTCCTTGTGACCGGTACCAATCCCCTATACCATCAATTACTTCTCCACCATCTAGGTCAATCCCTTGGCTACCATATCCCTCTCTCTCTCTCTCTCTTTCTCTCTCTTGATGCACAACTGAGGTATGGATCGAATCATCGGTGGGAAGTACAAGTTAGGTCGGAAGATTGGAAGTGGATCTTTCGGCGAGATCTACCTAGGTGAAATCTTATTCACTTGTTTGATATTCTTTCTGGGCTGATCGTCGTTGCCGTTCTTCTGATTTGTTTTTTTTTTTTTTTTGGTTTCATCATTGGTAGCTACGCATGTCGACTCTTTCGAGATCGTCGCCGTCAAGATCGTGAGTATACATCCGTTGCTTTCTTCTCCGAGCGTTAGTTTATATTTTTGTTTTCTTGTTCTGTTCTGATTTACCTGCATGAATTAATTTATTAAGCACTTATTCGTTCCCCTTTTCGTTCCCGCTTCCTTATAGAACTGGTGTTGCTGTTAATTTATTTTGGGAAATAGATGTTGGTGTGTTTATCTAGGAAACTTGGTTAATTTTTTTTCCTAATTTCGTTTGTGTATGTGTGTGTTTGTTTCAAGTATTTGGTTTGTTGTTGATATAAATTGTGATCCCACTGCTTGTCTTAGGGCTCTTTTGGTTGCTTGAAGTTTGACAGCGTAATTTCAAAGAAGGTGAAATTTGTTAAATCTATTAATGGTTGGATGACATGTGAACTAACACATATTTAATGGTTTATGTGGCTTCTCAAAACTGCTATAAATCTAATGATTTTGTTTACACTCTCAAAACGAGTAAAAATGAAATCACCAATATCATGTTTTGCAACCAAATGAGTCCTATGAGGAAAACTTAATGTTTATTTATATTTACATGGGAGTTTAGTTTTATCAATTAATTTTTGTATCATTATCCTGTAGTTTTTAATGATCAAATGAAGCTCATATTTATTTTGATTAGGAAAATAGCAAGACGAAGCACCCACAGCTGCTTTATGAGGCCAAACTCTACAACATTCTGCAAGGAGGAAGTATGTTCTATTTTTCTTTAGGGAAATTTACATACATACAACAGAATTACTATGTATTTACATATATAGCACCTAAACTTTCATATTTACATTATTAGCACTTTGGTGTGATAAACCTATGCATGCAAAGGTGTGTTTAACTTTTTAAAAAGTAGATTATAGTGGTATTTTTGATTTGATATTAAGCATTTGAGTGATATGCATGTAAATATTAAAATTTGGGTTTTAGATATGTAAATACATAAGAATTGTGTGGTATGTTTGTAAATGCTTCTTTTCTTGAATAGTGCTTGTCTAGATGGCTGATAATTCACATTACTTCAAATTTCATATATACAGGTGGTATTCCAAACACAAAATGGTGTGGTTTGGATGGGGAGGACAATGCTCTTGTTCTTGACTTGCTTGGTCCTAGTCTTGAGGATTTGTTTGTCTATTGTGGAAGGAAATTTTCTTTGAAAACAGTCTTGATGTTGGCTGATCAGATGGTAAAGAATATGATGTGTTTACTATGCCATTTTTTATTATGGAACTTGTAAAAGGGCTGATTTCTTATGAACTCTTACTTCTGTAAAACTAGTTTTCAAGCATAGGAGCAGGCAGTTCGGTTCATTGCAGCTTGGAGAGCCAGATATTGCGGGTTCTCTATGGTTTTGCTAATGTTCTTATGCTTGCTTCTAGGAAAGCCAAAATGTGCGTTAGATCAGGTTTCATTTCTAGTGTAAGCTGGCCCAATTTGTTGAAATAAGCTTGGCATGTTTCATTAAGAATGGCTCACGGCTATTAAAAAGTTTCTTTTTTTTTCCTACAACCGGCACATAGTCTTAATGAGTTGCTTTGATACTGGGTTGATATTTAGATTAGAAAATAGATTGCATTTTAATCAAACATAAAAAGGAAACATTTAACATGTAGTCAAGCTGTAAGATGTTATTTATCCACTTTATTTTGTTGATGCTACATTCATTTATTCAGTTAACAGGACTTTGTTACTGAGATTCTTAAATTTAATCCTTTTTGGTAATGTCATATGACATTCTTTTTTTGTTGTTGTCAATTATCATAAATTATTCTCACTATCCAGGGAATGTAATGCAACACAACCTTTACAAACTAAGCTGTTTTTAATTCAAGTTGTGCCTTTGTTTCATTAACAATGTTGATTTTGTTAGTAGAGGGAATAACTGGCTGTTTGTTTGGTTAAAATCATTAGTCTGTATCCAACCAAACAATCCATTTTTGTAACTGCTCTACTGAAAAATATGCTTTTCAATAAAAGACAAACTGGCCTTAGTTTGTTTTGATTGATTACTTGTATCCCTTTTTTTATTGATTCTCTTGTTAGTGATTCTATGATCAATTTTACACCCTACCTTTTTATGTGTGATTCAGATAACTAGAATAGAGTATGTGCACTCAAAGGGCTTTTTGCATAGGGATATTAAGCCTGATAACTTTCTTATGGGGCTTGGTCGGAAAGCGAACCAGGTGGCTGCTATTATTTATCCTTTGTCACCAATTTGTGGTTTCTTGATGGTTGTCTAATTTGCATTACTTATGTTGCAGGTGTATATAATTGATTTTGGGCTTGCAAAAAGATATAGAGATGCTACTACCAACCGTCATATACCATACAGGTTTGATTGTGTTTTTAAATATTTCAGGTTTATTTTATGGTAGCATTTTATCACTTATTGTCCCATATTAATTTGCTTCACGATTCATCTGTCATATTGATTTATTTTTTTTCCTTGGCATCTTACTGTGAAGTTTTAGAGCTACATCTGGTTACTTGAGGATATGTTCCAAGATTTACTGTTGCATTATCAGGATTGTGTGTTGCATGATCATGATAATTTGTTTATTATTTATCGGACCATGCATATTTTTCAACATAAGTACCACTCAATATCCAAGTTTTTACATATCTGACCCCTAAACTTCAATTTTTACATACATACAACCTTACCCATGCATGAAAAGGTGTATTTTACTTGTTAACTATTAAAATGGTGGTATTTTTCACGTAATATGAAAGATTTGGGTGGTATAAATGTAAAAATAAAATTAGGCGTTAGATATGTAAATACATAGGAATTGGGTGGTATGTATGTAAATGCCCCAAACTAGAAAGATACATAATTGAATTGTTTCTGTTGTTGGATAATGCTTATCATTTCTTTCACATGTACAAATAATGTTTATCTACAATTGAGTGATTTACATGCTAAATTAGTTTTAATTCCTGCAAAAAGGAAATAAATAAAAAAAGAAAAGAGCGGTTTTTGGTGTTCTATATGCTTCTGAATTGTGAGTAGCATGAAATTATCTCACACTATACTTTTACTCTCTCAGATTCTGTCAAATATTTGTGTACATTAACTTATTTTATGAATTTGGGATTTTTTTGTCTATTGATGTTCTAGATTCACGCCCATAATTCCATTTTCCTATTACTTTCATATCTATAAGCCTAAGGTGTTGAAGTTTCTATTAGTTTGTTATCTTCTTTACCTAACAAACTGTTTTCCATTTTTCTTTTGTTTAATACTTTTCTAGTAATTTAATATTGTTCTTGCATTATATTCTAAATTGCCATACAATGGGTGAATGTCTATATAGCTGTTGAATTCTTCAGTTTTGTTTTTGTTAGAGTTCTTTCATTTTGTCTTTGGTTTTTTAAAATATTTCTACAATGCTATTTATCAACTTTTGATCCAGAGAGAATAAAAACTTGACTGGGACTGCTCGATATGCAAGCTGCAACACCCATTTGGGCATTGGTAAGTGTCATTACTTGTTTGATTGTGGTACTGTTCAAAATAAAGTTTAATCTGGTATTTCTTTGCAGAACAAAGCCGTAGGGATGATTTGGAATCGCTGGGCTATGTTCTTCTATACTTCCTACGGGGAAGGTATACTATTTACACTTGCGCCTAAGATTTATTGGGATGGTAATTAAATTGCCTTTTTGAGTCGATGAATCAAATGTCCAATTTAGTAAATGGTGTATCTTGTTTAGCATTGTGAGAGGGATTAATTAAAATTTGTTAAGTGCTTCAGGCATAATACAATTGAATTTGAACGTACAAGCCCTTACTGATAACCAGTTTCACTTTGCGGTTTCATTTAAATGAATGAATAGAAATCCGTATTGGTCTCAACTAATATGCAGTGGTATTTTTATGTAAGATTAAGGAAAGTTCTCGCACTATTTAGATTCAAGTTCTGACTTTTGTTGAAAAGTTTTTCGCATTTGTTTCTTATGTCAATACGAAGTTTGAACTCCAACATTAGTGAAAATGTTTTTCATGGTTGTTTTCCTGTTTTTTTATGCTTTAATTTTCATGAGCTGGTCTATCCTTACTTTTAGGCTGTGTGCTTATCTAGGTAGCATATTTGACTGATTTTACCAATATTGCATGAAGCCTTCCATGGCAGGGCCTAAAAGCTGCAACAAAAAAGCAGAAGTATGATAAGATATGTGAGAAGAAGCTTTCAACTCCCATTGAAGTATGTTTCAAGCACTACTTGCAACTTAAATACAATTAGATTTTGATCATTTTAACCTACTGACACTTGAAATTGACAGGTTTTGTGCAAATCACATCCTGTGGAATTTGCATCTTACTTCCATTATTGTCACTCCTTGACATTTGATCAAAGGCCAGATTATGGATTTTTGAAGCGCCTTTTTCGGGATTTGTTCAGCCGAGATGGTATTGTTGATTAATTACATGTTCTGGATTGTGAAGTATCATCTTTATATTGAATGTGTACATTGAATGTATATTTGAATTATTCTATTTGCTTAAACTTCTAAGCTCATGCCTTCTCTCATTGGTTTGACTCTTTATTGACATGTTACTTCTGGAAGGATGAAATATCTACTCATGCACATGTTTAGAAAAATAAATAACAATCTTTGGTGTTTCTTATCAACAAATAATTGCACTTAAAGGCAAAATTATAGTAAGAGCATACACAAGTAAACTTGAGAAATTGTTCTGTAGGATAGCTCTTGAAAAGCAAACATAACTAGAGAGGGATTGGAATTCTCCCCCACTTATTATGCCAATCTCATGGTGAAATTTTCATAATCTAATCAGAGCACTCTTCTTGGGATGTCTGGGATGAAGCCTACTCAACTACCGTGATTTTGGTTAAAACATGGGTTTTGGCTCTGCTGATGGTATTTTGCACCTCGTAATTACATGATATTTTGGGTTTGGCTGGATGAAGGGAATAGGTTGGCTTTTGATTATTTGACATTCAGTTTTCTCTTTTTCTCATAGTTTTTTTGATCCCTATGTGTTGTTAACTCTTCTATGTTTATTCATTGCGTTGCATATTTTCTGTACTCATAATTAAATTTCCTTCACCGTAAATCCTCTTTTTTATTACCTCGTATAATTCTTGCTAAGTATAAAATTCCTGTGTAGGATGTTACTGCTTTTATACTAAACATCAATTCAAAGTTCCCTTCTCTGTTCATGACAGGATATGAATTTGACTATATTTTTGACTGGACAATTCTAAAATATCAGCAAGCCCATAGGACAAAGCCTCAACCTCGGTTTTCTGTAAGTATGCTGCATACATTAAGTTTAGCCTTCTTTTGTAAGGTTATACTGGAAAATAAATTGTGCTCGGTATAATTTTTGCTCTTTTCTTTTCACAATTATTATATACAGTAATTATGGAATTAGCTTAAAAGGGTTTCTATTTGAAAAAATAGATGACCAGAAGAAAATTTAATTTCATTTCGAAGAATTATGAATTTTTATCTTGTTTTTTTGCAGCCATTTACTTCGTTTCAGTTCCTAGTTAGAGCAAGAAATCTGAGATTTCTATCAAGTTTCTTATCTCAGGATGCCTTTTGCTGCTTGTTATGCTATCAACCAACTTGTAATTTTCATTGATACATTTTGAGTTTATTACACTTCTAGAGGACTAGAGGATATATGGAAGTAATAGATAAGGGAGATCGGCTTATTATGAAATTAGGTTAAGTAGTCTGTTAACACTCAAAACATAGGAGTAAAATTGTCCTTGATAGAAATCAAAGAATTGTAGCGGGGAGGGAATTTATCACTGTTATTTAGGAATTTTCTTTTGCAGTCACTCTTTTTAGTTTTATTGCCTTCATATCTCAGGATGCCTTCTGCTGGCTGTTGCGCCATCTTTAAATTTGTATCTTTATTGATGCATTTTGGTTTGTTCATCTTAGAGGCCTAGATGATATATGGAAGTACTAAATTGAGGGACGTAAGCTTATTATGAGCCTAGGTCAAGTAATCTTTTAATACTAAATTTTGAAATAAAATTGTCCTTTGATAGAGTTGTAGTGGGAAGGAACTTGGGTCGCTTTAATACAGGAATTATCCTTTGCTAGCGTTCTTTTGCTGTATTGCTTCCTCTCCCGTGGATCCCAGACCGTTCCAACATAATATTTTATAACCTCAGCACATATTGCATACCAGCCAGTTGCATTGCTATTTAAATTCGTGACATCAACTTCAGCACCTTAATGTTTACTAGCTTTTTTGTTTTTTATTTCTTTTAATGCCATCACCAGTCCCACGTCTTGTGGCACATGTTCTCCACTACTGCAATAACGACTCACATGTCTTTTTTTTTTCTTTTTGGTATAAATGTCGAGTCTTTTATCCTTCCATTCAAAACATGCCATTCCGTTTCCTGAAATAAATTTCAAGTTCTGAGAAAAAATTGTTGAGAAATGTGAACTCTCATGGAACTTGCCCTTTATCTATTTTACTCTTTATCATATACTGTATTTATGTATTTGGCTTTGTATATTTTTTCCTAGGTGGCTGGAAAATAATTCTGCTTCATTTTGAAGAATTATGATTTTCATCTTGTTTTTTCCAATCAATTGCTTTATGTTTTTTTAGTTATTAGAGCAAGAGATTTGAGATTTGGATTAAGCTTCAGATCTCAGTATTCCTTTTGCTTCTTGTTGTGCCATCTTCAAACTTATTTCGAACATTGATTCATTTGCGAATTTGTTACATTTGTAAAAGCCTGGAGGATGGTTGGAAATAAAATTTTATGGACAAACTTATTCTTATGTAGTAGGTAGTCTTTTATTCCAATTTTGGAGTGAAAATTGCCCTATAAAAGAATACTAGCTGTTGGTCGCTATTATTTAGGGATTCTCGTATATGATAATTTTTTTTTACTTTATTGCCTACAATATTGTTGATTTTTTATTATTCCAACATAATATTTATATGCACAGCACATATTGCATTCCAGCTGTTGAATTGCGATTTAAATCCGTAATATCAACTTGCACACATTAATGTTTCTTTTTTTTATTTTGTTCATGCCAACGGAAAATTTTGTGCTTGATAAAATATTAGCTGCGTAAGTTTGCTATTGACAATAACTTTTCTGGGTGTGCAATCACCCAATTGAAACTTGCACGTTTGTTTGACAATATGATCAATGATCAATATTGTTGTTTTTATTAGTTGATGTATTTTTGAGGCATTTTAATCTTATTCAGCTTTTTTTTTTATTTTTTAAGTGTTTAGAACTTTTTTTGAAATAGGATATTAACAAATTAAACACCCAGACAATTTTTTTTATTGGTTTATTTATTGGGCTAATTACATATTTATTGGGCTAATTACATATAGACCACCTGAAACATCGATATTAACAAATTAAACACCCAGACAATTTTTTTTAACTACCGAATTGATGTAGTTATGCGTGCCACGATCAAACTATTGAGAATTTGATAAAATGAGAAATATGGGTTGGAGTTTTACTATGAATTTTGATATTTGAGTGAGAATTTGAAAAATGATTGAAAGTAGGGCTGTTAATGATCCGATTTCGAGCCAAGTTGGGGTTGGCTCAAAATTGGCTCGAAAAAAATTTGATCCAAAATTTTGGCCCGTACCTAGGCTTGTTTATTTCGATCCGAGCCAAAATTCGAATCAATTATCGAGCGATTAACGATCTTCAAACTAAATTCGCTAATTTCACAGATCACTAGGGCTATAAACAATCCAATTCGTCAGCTAAAAAGAAATTTGATCTAAAATTGTGGCTTGTAGTTCACCCCATTTATTTTGATCTGACCTCTATCCGAGCCAAAATTTGAATCAGTTTTCGAGCAATTAATTATCTTTGAGCTTAAATTCAGCACCCTAGATGAAAGAGGGTGGTTGATTCGTAAATAGCAAGTTTTTGGTGTTTTGTATTTAATTGCCCCTCTTTTCTTAGTTTACTTTTCGTGTGGGATATTTTTTTGCTTTGCGGGTAGGAATAGATTTTTTGCTTATAAAGTGCCAAGTTTCATAAATTAGTGATCTGTTCTGGATTGCGACCAGAAGGCTCTTCACATTTGACCAAAAACCTGATTGGTGGTCTGCTTTGAATCCTGATTATGACTTATGTTCTGTTGAACAATCTAGCATGTCAGACCTTGCCCTGCAGGTTCTTTGAAGGATGAATCACTGTTTTCATTGTAGGTGTTCTTTTGGTAGAAAAGTTGACATAGAAACTTATAGACTAAATGTTGTTTGATTTCGGTTTATTGCAGCCGGTATCTGGTGGTACGAGTGGTAGAGCTACCCCCATGGATGTTGACAAGCGTCAAGGTACTATTTGCTTCCATTATTATATATATTTACTAATCAATTTCAGAGTTCCATGAATTACTCTTAATGATTAATTTATTAATTTTAAGTTGTGACTTTATGCGTTTATGCTTAGGCTGATTTAACTAGATCAGACGGTATTGTGTACTTACGTTGAACTTGGCGGATACTTTAGACTGTAGGTGTTGTAGAGTTTCAGCGCTGAATAGTTATGAAATAAATAGCTATATGCATGCCTCAGGCATCCCTTCTTCAACTTCCGGCTTATGTAAACATGGTTTAAATTAGTATTAGAATTGATGAAGCTAGCAACAAATTAATTGCAATTCTGAATTAACCATCAATTTAAAACGATGTATTTTATTTTTTATTTGAAATAATGTTGATTGTAGTTGAGATGGCGAAGGAACCATCTAATGTTTTACCAGTCATACCCATTTTTGGAGTGGATTCATCATTCAAGCTGATGGGTCGTGCTAATTTCTTGTCGAAGTCTAATAAATCATGTGTATGGGGCTGAATTATTTGTGGATAAAAAAAGGCGGAATAAGAATTTCATTTATCAAGAATATTCAATGGAAATTTAAATTTAATCTTTTCTTGCAAAATGTGTGCGTGCGTGTGTTTTGAATTTTCACAAGGAACTAGCCTACCTTTGTAAGTTTTCTGATGCAATAATCTTTGGTAATTAGTATGATGCTATAGAAATTGAAATTATTAAAGCATAGAAATAAAACTGATAACAATAATAAGTCAATAGTGGGAGGGCGAGTGGTTGATTTGTTGGGCTTGTGGGCGACTATAGTTGTTGTGAGATACATTGCTATAATACCCATTACGGTGCGGCAAAATTGATGCAGCCGTCTTTTGACATTTAATATCTTCGGATGAAATTCGGAGTTAAAAAAATATAATGATAGCAGTAATAATAAGATGGTTGGAGAGCAATCGGATCATTATTTTAAAAAAGCTAAATAATAATAATAATAGTCGGATGATGTGCAGGACTTGCAAACACTTTCAATTGGCATGATATTTGTGGTTATTACATTTGTAGTTATTGCAGTGGCATTTTAGCCAAATTGTCGGACAGGAGGTTTTGAAATTTAAACCGACGTTTGGTCAGCTGAGTTGGTAATAGTTTTTATTTGATGATTTTTTAAATTTAAATTGAGTTGATTCTTTACCAATTTTATCTATCAGCCTTTGTTATGACTTGTTTATAAATAGTTTGGGGCATGTGATTCATATTTTTTGTTTTGAATAATATTTCTCTTTTCAATTTCAATATTGTAAACGCAAGTTGGATGTTTAATTTCTTTGGAGCACAGGCTAAATTTTACCATCTAATTCTAGGGGAAGTTTTCTCCTGTAATGATGCAAGGCTTAATTTTATTTATATTTAATAATTTTGTTCCCTTTTTATTTTTTCTGTATAATTTGTTATTGTTTAATTCAATGCTCTTAATTTTGGCCAATAAATATCCCCACTAAAATTGGTTTGTTTGCTTGTTGAATTTTTTTATCTTGTTGAAATTTTCAGATATTTGCAATCCTTTATTTATCAATTCGGCTTAAACTCTATTATCACATTAAAGCGAGTTGTTAGATTAATTTGTAATTTGGGAACTTTGAATCTCTCTTTCCTCTTTTTTTTTTTCTTTTTTGCAAGAAAGCATAATTGTATTATGAATTTGTAACCCTGATTCATCCTGCATCACCTTTCTATTATTTTTTTCTTCATATTTATATCATTTTGTATCTAATACATAGTTAACTGTGAAGTTTCCGGTGCTGTTGATGGTCAAGAAGATGTCACCGAGAGAGTAGGGCCAAGTAATGTTTCAAGACCAACTGTTCGAATGCAGTTTAAAGCTGCAGGCGATAAGAATTTGGCTTCCGACAGTCAGAGACTTGGCAAGCTGGTCAGTGAATCTTTATTACTTGCTGATCAACACTTTTTGCATGAAATGCTTCTTAATTTTACAAAAAAAGATGCATATCTGTAGGTGCTCTGCCTAATTTCCCAATGGATTGTATCAAGTCCCGAAGTTAACAACTCTATTTGCTTCCTATATATATTTTCACAATTGAAAATGTTATGCCAAATCTACTGGGATAGTATTTCTTATTTACTAGAAAATATTAAAATTTTCTTGTTTAGCTGTTTATATAAGGGTTTTCTATCTATTGATAGTTCTAATACATTATTGCTTATATTATTCTTTTTTTTAACTTTGTATTCTTTTAACTTATTTGGGAACATGTGTTTCAGAGAGTAGGTACAGGCACTGACAAGTTTCACATGTCATCCACTTCATTTGTGCTTCCAAGCATTTCGAAGAAGAATGTTGGAGGCTCCAATCCTTCAGGCACAACTGATGCTTCTCATGTTGCTCGCACTGGGGGAAATTCCGGGTCTTCTAGCAGCTGGCTTCCTGCATTGCAGCGAAACGCTTCAGCCAAATGATAGCGTGATTTATGAAAAATGTAAGCTTTTGTCAATAATTTATGTAGATTTTTTATCGCTTTTAGTTTTTATTTCATCTTTTTTATAATGTTCTTTAGATAGAAATTCTATGAGACTTGAGCTGTGAGATGCACATATTTGCTCACGAAGTTTGGTAATTATTACAGGTCAAGTTGCTTTATCGATAATGAAGTGCATCCTGTATTTCCATTACGGTTACCACAGACTCATTGGATGCTAAGTGAAGATCTTTACAATGGTTGACGTGTGGAAAATGCAACAGTTACACTTTTGACTATTTATGCTTTAATTTAAGTTGGATGCAATGATAGCCAAGTTTTTTTTCTTTTTTTATTTCACTCTTTAAAATAGCACATGTTCCATCTTGTGCTTGTTTTATGGCTTGTAAAATTTTCCATTTTGTACGTTTTGTTTCAGGTTGAAAGGCTTGTACATTTATTCTTGTAATAGTTGTTTCAGAGCTAAAGATGATCGTCTGCGTCAATTTTAGCATTAGGTACTTTGCTGAGTAGAGCAAACACTAGTGTTTCCACTGCAGTTTTCTATGCTTTTGTTTATTTGACAAAAATTCGACTTCTGTCAGGTAATGTCGCACAATTTTCTGCTTTTGTAAATAATTATAGGTATTTCACATAAAATATCTGCATTTACTTGTTTTTTTTATAAATTTTCTTTACTTCAACTTTTTTATCTGTAATATATTCTTGTTTTTATTTTCAGAGAATGGTGCTGTAATGGAAGAATGGTGCAAAGGTAATGCAAATAATGATTGAATATATATAGTGATGGTTAATTTGGTGATGGTTTATGAATTAGCTAGAAAAGCAGTTTCAGCTGGGTATTACAATTTTAAGTACTAGGAGCAATGGTTGGTGGTTTATTTATGGTTTATTGTGCCTGAATTTGATTTATGGAAGTATCAGGAATTGCATAAATTCATAAATTATAATTTATGCCATTTTCAGGGTTCAATTAGTTGACCTTGAGTAATTCTCTTAGTTTTAATTCGAGGGAGATTAAGACGGTTTGTTTTGGGTGACCTGTGTTTTTTTGTAAAGATGGTTGTGGAGTTGTGGGAAAAATAATTTTTTTGAAAACTTATTAGTATTATAAATTTTATTTTTATTTTTTGCTGAAAAATTCAAATAATAACTTCCTTAACAGTTATACCCTTTTAGCATATTTGGTACTCAAAAGTCAGTTTTTAACCACAAAAATAGTTTCAGAAGAAATAGTAGAAAGCATTAGCCAAATGCATGTGTGACAACAGGTTGAAAGGTAGAGTGGTAAGAAAGCTCCCCCAAATAGACCCTAAATCTATCTCTTTATGGGATGATATTGTTGAGATGTAAAGATAGTTTTTCATCACTTTTTTTTTTGTTTGGTTAAAATTTATTATATGTTTTTCTTGCACACTTAGATTTATTTTCTGCAAGTATATTGTCCACCACTTAACGTAATTTAACTAATATTTTCAAGTTTGTTACCAATAGTTTCTAAGCACTATATAATGTGATGTTTTCATGGTGTTGAAGGGCATCGCTTATTCTCCTACTTTTATTAAATCTTGTGTAGAGGCAATGTTCATAGAAGTGGATGGTGGTAGTTATCTTGATTGATGTCATGCAAAGAAAGCTCTCTAGTAAGTTATTGGTAACAACCATTGAAGATACCGAATGAGAATGTTAAAATTGAAGGCTTACTCAAGGAAAAAAAAAAACTATCACAAAGAGTTATGTATTAACAAGATGGTCCAAAATAAGCATTTGCAGGCCTTTCTTATCGTCAGTAAGCAATGGAGGAATCATGCTTTGGTGAGAGAATAAGACAGATGTAATAATATCTGTGAGCTAAAAGTAAAAAAATATGTTTGGGTGAGCAAATAATTCTTTTTTTTTATTTTTTGACCAGTATATATTTTTCTCTTAGTGACATAGTAGATCCAAGTAAATTTCTAGATTTTTGCAAGAGCAATGGTAGCAATGGCTTATTAAGATAGAAAGGGGAGGAATAATTGATTTGATGACAATGATTTTGCATACTGAAAGATACAGATTGTGGATTATTCATATAAGAGAAATTTACATCTTATCTTTGAGTTGAGAAGTTTACAATTATGACTCAAGAAGATTGAGATTTCTTATAAAGATAGGCGCTTGGAGACGTATGTTTGTCATTGGCAAAGAATGTTTTTAAATACATTCCATGAAGTACTACAACTCATGTGATGGAAGCTCCCATCAAACATGTGTGAGATGCTTTTGATATTTCAATGGAGGTATATCTAATGATAAATTTCTGTCTCCAGATGCCCAAAGTTGAAGGCACTTTTTAAGTGTCACATATCGATGAGTTTAATTTGATTGATAGTCAGTTGAGCTTGATTGACATTAACATCATAATAAAATTCAAGCATAAAGATTGCTATCATCACTACTAAAAAGTTGGGCTTGAACTCTAATAGCTATTAGTAATTCAGATGCATTTGTAAAGTTGAAGGTCCATGATGTCCATGACCTGATCTTTAATGAAGACATAAAGAGTTGAAAATCAAGGGAATTTTCTTCCATTCTTGGGAGTGGAGGAAGAAGTATAAAATGAGGCGCTAAATGTGGATTCAAATCTCAACTGAGGAGCTAATCAAAAAGTTCATGATGGTTGTGTGCTGGTTATGTGAAAATGATTGTGGTCTCATGGAAAGAGAATTTACACATAATGATGGTAGAAAAAAATTGAATTAGATCAATAAAGAATGAATGGTACATGAGAGATATGATACACTATTCATCTCTTTTGATTGAACGCCATATAAAAAGTTTATTCTTAATTATTTGTAAGAGATTGTTGGACGATTCACGTTGTTAATGATGAACTTTTATATTTTGTTGGAGTTTATGATGTGCAAATCAAGTTGTAATGGGATTATATAGAATATTCACTTTATGAGATATGTTTTTGGCTTGAAGAGAAATTTGATTGGGTGGCTTGATAATGAAAGTTACATCTCAAACCTTCTGTAGTAATATTTGGAAGGTGTTGTAGGGTGTTATGTTGATCGCATGTGGAAACAAGATAGTATCATGTGTATGTCAATCACTGAAATTTTGGAATCAATTTGTTAAATCTATTGCTGCTACTGATTTTGGAGGTGCAGTGCGTAATAATGTTTTTTTAAATGGGTGCCTTCAAAATGACACGGGGCTTACAGGGAAAATGGAAGTTCACGATGAAGTAGCAAACATGGTTGCAAGGATGATCGTAAATGATTTTATGTATGTCATCAATGAACTCAGGTATTGCAAAGCTTTAGTGAAGCCATATAGATGATTAAAATGACATGCCACATGGGGAAGACTCTTGAGATTTTGCATAGGTAAAAATGATTATGTTGCTACTTAATGCCATTTTTTTCTACAAGTTTGTCATTTAAATATTATATACAGAGATAGTTGTATGATATCGAAGGGCGTAAGTTATTATTCTTCTTCATTCAGTTAGATGTAGAGGTGGATATTGAAGAATTATTTGGTAGAGTGATCATAGTTGGTATAATAAATAGGTTATTTTGTTAGGTGATCAGCTACTAGTAAAAAGGGTCGGATATTACAATTGGAAGTTGGATATAGGATGTCGTTGGGTTTCGTCCATCATCAGTTAGCATGGCAGGTCGAGAGAGGGATATTATTGAGATGAATGCGAGACGAGACATATATTTGAGTGAGCAAATAATTGTATCTTGATTTATTTCTTGATTAGTGGATATTTTTCATTGTGCGGCTGTAAATATATGTTCATTATATCGAGCCACATAAATCGGAAGAAATCAATTTCTCGTGTAACCTGGGTGGGGTTCAGATGCATTCTTATCCACCATATGTTTGTATATTTGTAATTTTTTATTACACTCACTTGGAACACTCTTCGGGTTTTCTTAGCACTTATAAATTTATTCATTTGTTCCCCCTGTTGTCACTACAACTAATTTTAGATATATTGGTTAAATTTTATTATTTGCTGTGTTATTTGGACATATTCTTAAATTTAGCACTTTATGAAATTGTAAATCTTTGCCATGCAACATAAATTTATCCTGTTTTTCAATAAAATTTTTTATATTTATTTCTGCAAATACCACATTCATCTCCCATACATTCAATACAATTAATAGCTTCTCCAGGGCTTGAGTAATAAAGCATGCATTTTTATTGATTAAAACTTAACGGGCATTTAAATACATGTCGCCTTATCCTTTGTATTCACATATCTAACACCTAAGCTTTTCTTTTTACATCTATATACCACCCAAATCTTTCATATAACAGAGAAAAAAAATGCCGTCATTTTAACTTTTTATTAAGTGAAATACCCCTTTTACGTAAGGTTGCATTTATGACAAATTGAAGTTTACGTGTGTGCATTTATTATGCTCTAGTGTATTCAAAACATAATGTATTTGTAAGTTTAGCCAATTAGTTTGTGACAGTGCCGATGTTTTTTAGTGATGGGCAATAGTGTTCTCCCTAGATTTTGCTGATGATAAGATTAATTATGATACTCTTTTTATTAATTTTTAATTCTAATACTCTAATCGTATAATTTTTTACTTTTTTTTTATGCACACAAACTTATCTTTTTCAAGCTGTCAGTAAAAGTATTTACTTTTTTTTTTTTTTTTTTTGCACTTTGGTTTATACTTCATTTGGAGTTTATTTAACTAAAGCAGACTTGCTGAATTTTATTTTTAGTAATTATAAGACATCAATAAAAGCGATAATATATAATGATACTGATGTGCTAGAAAGTTTCACATAAAAGCAAAACTACAATTAGATGGAGTAAATTATCTATTGTATGTTGTGAAATGTAACTTATTTTATGTTTTTTTTATTTTATTTAATTTTATGGTTTTAGTATTATACTTTCAACTGAATGGTAATATGTTTTTATTTTTATTTTTATTTTTTAGATTATTGGACTTGATGATTTTGTCAATGGGAAATGAATGTATATTTATATTAAATGCTTAATAAATTGTTTGAAGCTTATATACTTTTAATTAAATGGAAAAACAGAACCTATATAAAATAATTAATGTCTAGATAAATTGAAGATGGCATTATGATAGATATTTTTTAAACTCAAATAATTGCATGTACTCTTCTGTTTTATTTTGGAAATATTTAGCTAATTTAACTGTTGTTATTTGGAAATATTTGTGAATATGCTATGGCACTTGTATCATTTTTGGACGAGTGAAATTGACGCCTAAAGTTAAATTTTAATTTGGTTATTACATAGATTATTTTGATGATTATCTCTATATTTTAAATTATTTGGATTAAAATTACGAAAGTCATTTATTCATTTTTACTTGTAAAGTTCAAGTAGATTGATCAAGTGGATGGGAAAAGCCCGAGGAAATTGTATTTATATGGGTTTTCAATCGAACGGCTAAATTTGGATATTGAATAATTATATGCGATTATGGCTTCATATTGAATGTTTGAAGGCTTAGCTGCATTGATCCCATAGAAAGGTATCGCTTGGGGTGCAAGTTAGAAGATGACTCATGGCACTTGCACGGTAAGTGTGTCTTAAATTCAGCTTGATGAGCTACATGTTAAGTTCAAGCTTGCCCCAACTTTACAGCTTGTGATGCGGATCATTTAAAAAACAATTAATAAAAAATTATATTTTAAATGTATTAAAAATGAAGTTTTTGAAAATTATTAAAAAAGATAAAAATTTGTTTTTATATTTTTATATTTTATTAAGTGATTTTTTTATTATTTCTTTGCAATGTTCATTATATTTGTCATTTTATTATAATATTAACTGAAGTTGGTATTTTTTCTCTTTTATGCTAAATAAGTTGGTTTGAATGTGTAGAATTAAGTGCAAACTTGATTAATTAATCAAGCTCAAGTTGTAGGTGGCTTGAACTTGATTAATTAGTCAAGCTCAAGTTGTAGGTGGCTTGAATGCGACTTGTTTACACTGTTAAAGATGCTATGATTTATTTTCCATCAAGATCTTCTAAGATTATGGCATGTGCTATTTTAAAATCTAAATCATATATTTTATTAATTAATGACTTAAGGAAATTATATTTATACACACACACGTACACACATACATACATAAGTACATCTTGGGTGTCTGTGTGTGTGTTGAATCTAATTTGTATACGCCTTGATATGGCTAAAACTTAGAGGCCTGAAAAAATAGTTACATAGAGGGGAGAACAATTGTAATGACTGCCAAAATAATTATATACTATAGAATGATAATTGCATTAGGTACAAAAAAATTATAATGTTTGTCGATCCACTGATGTTTTGGGTTCGACTGTCTCTGGTGGTCGATTGATTATATGTATTAGTCTGTGGATTATATGTCTGTCGACATCCGCTCTTTGATTTGGAGCTTTCATCGCCTGAGTTTTCATTTCTAGTTGTTTGATCCCTTTGAGATTCACGTCGGCATTATTCGTGTATACAATATATATATATATATATATATATATATATATATATATATATATATATATATATATATATATATATATATATATNTGTATGTATGTAATGCTGTTAAATTCATTAGGGATGTGATTTTGGATGGTTCAAACCAATCCCTCCGGCAACATTTTGAACTTGTTTCTATATGAAGTATAATCGAATCCCGGTTTGAATATCTTTGAATAACTGAATTTGAATTGATTCAAATCAAGCCAAATTGCAAATATTCAAAACTAAACTTTCTCAAATGGATTAATTGAATTTGACTTGAACAAGTTTACTGTCAAAGGAAATTTAATTCATGTGAAAGAAAAAAAATAAATATAATTATTCATCTTAGTTTTTCAACAAATATTTCTCTATTTTGAGTTATTTTAGCACCAAAATATTTCTGTCTTAAATAGAATATGATAAATAAATTACATACGCACCATTCAATTCTTACGTATTTACATGGCATGCATCTAAATATTAATTTTTACATATAAACTAACTTATTTATTCTGTAGTACAAAATAGTGGTATTTTGTAGTTATTGAAATTTTGGGTTGTGCAAATCAGTACTTCAAAAAAGCGAGGGACAATTCCAAAGAATAAATGAAAATGCATCGTTGCTTAGTAAATTTGGCGATGGCTTTTTGGTAGAGTGAGCACCGTCGTTATTTTAATTTTTTTTGTCGAAAACATTTCAATGGTCAAATGTCATCAAAAAATTGTTTATGGTGGACTTCTGACTGGTCGAAAATTTTTGAAGGTTTGCCTATCTTATATGACCGTTGATTAAATTACGATGATCATCACCTATTGGTTCATAACATATCAAGGAACTGATGAACAGACCCGTCAATATTATTATAACCGACAATCATATCGGTCGAATTGCCATTGAAAAACTATACTAGAAACAAAAAAAAAAAATTATTTCATTAGCCCATTAGAATTTCTACGCTTGCAATTGTGTCACACATTAAATTGAATATCTATTACAAAATTTAATATAATTAAATTCATGATTTTTAATTAAATTAGAATAATATAAAAACAACCATAAATTAAAAGTAAATAACAATTATTCTTTTGGGCTATTAAGATCGGGTAAAATCAATGTGAGAATTATTAAGACGGTAGTCATATGCATCTCAGGCGAAAGATTATTCAGAGTAACGATCATAAGATAAAACGAGCAGGGTGACGCAACATAGTTGTATGATGTGAAAGTATTGACACACAAGTCAAACCTAATATTATGTGACTCTAAAATAAATTTAAAATAAGTATGATCAAAATATTTCTATGCATATCCATCTATCATAAGGCTTAATAAAATAATTTTCCCTGACATGTTCTGATGTCATTTCATATTCAGGTAAGTACACATAGAGCAAATAGTCTCTAAAGACTTGAAATGATTGTCAAATAGAAGAGGTGCTTGCATGAAAGTTCCTTCTATCTTTTACTTTTTTATATCATGCTTGAATTTAGAAGCCTCTCAAAATATGCAATGATTTTCCATTATATCAACCTTGTCAAATAAGATGCATTTGCTAACAAAACTATCTATCTTCTATGGTTTCAAGCATAACTTGGAAATCTTTTTATTTTGTTTTATATAAGTCTCGTGGCACTAAATTTTTCTGTGAATTCATCTCTTTTACCAATCTTGTTTAGGGATTTAAAGCATTCTCGTGCCATGTTAAATTTTGTTTTAATTGTTAACATTCAAGAGTCACAAATAATTCAATTACTCAACCTTCCCACAATCGCCTTCACACGAAATTCTATGATTCATAAAATATATGAGCATCTCTATTTTGCGATTCTTTTTTCACTTGACTAGCATAATGAGCTCTTAATCATTCGAGCACAATTTCTATAAATCCACTTGAACCATACTTTATTTGAAGGATCATAGCTATTTGAAGGAGCATTGCGAAGGACTAGGTTTAGAGTAAATATTAGTTCATACTTGCCATCCAACTTCAGGGAAAATGTCAGGTTCATACACATCATGGAAAATCCAAAAGTTAGAATTTGGTTCAAATCCCCAACTATATAAGTCATGTCCGACTTCGTCTGAACTTACCTTAAGAAATATAAGTTAGAAACTGAGATGCCACTTGCACGAAAGACTCAACACCATTTAAAAACTCATCGGTTAGTCATTTTCTACCTGGATGCAGTATATTGTACATCTAGCGTCTCACAATACAAATATTCATACATATCATATATATTTGTCCAAAATAATTTCTACCTGAATGCAAACTGCTTCAGTCACTCCATCACTTTTCTCAAACTTTCCTCCTCTAGTAAATTTCAAAAGGCAAAATTCAAAATGTAAGCAAGGAAAAAAAAAAAAAATTGGGGGGAAGCAAGGAAAATCCCCAATTAAAAAATTGAAAAAAAAAAAAAAAAAAATCAAATTTCTCTAAACAATTAGCATTAACCTTCTAATACCTCTATGAGCCAACATTGACTTGATTGATGCGATAATCTGGCACCTGTGCAGCCAACATCCAGCTGAACTTTCAAACGGGTAAATCTCCACCGTTGGATCCCCAATTAAATTAATTTAATCAGTCTTTAGTGGCGAGCAGAATATAAGATTTTACGGCAGACCGTTTGTCTTGGTAGGAATTCTAGAGAACATGAATGGATCAATCATAATGGCTCCAAAGACTATTATAACTTACCAAATAATTTTTGCTTTCCGCCACCCCTTTTTTGGGATATTTTCATGATTGCATTGCCTTTTTCATCATTTGATTGGCTTTAGATTTCATTTGGTGCTTAGTGTGCCATCAAGTAATCATTTTTGTAGTAATTTGGAAAATATTTGTAAGTATAGTTTATGATATAAGGTCTAAAAATAAGTTGTGACAAAAAATAGAGCAAATGTAAGGGCAAATATATGAAGTTTTATTCTAACTATTTGGGATGTAGTATGAATTTTACAATTCATAAGGATTTGTAAGATTTTTATGACTTGTTTTAATATAAAATGAGGGGAAAATTCATATTTTTTTTTAACTTTATATATAGATTTGTTGAGTCCTTGAGAAGAAAAAGCATGGAATGTGCTTTGAATTTTAAGGTAGAATAGGTTTGAGAGGGAATGGTTTGTGATTATAATTATTCTTAAATGAAATGAATTTATATAATAAATTTTAAATTAAAAAATAAAATAAAATAGCCTTAAACATGATCCAAGAAATTATGCAATTAAGACTAATAAAAGCTTGAAAGCAATACCCATCATTAGATCATGAGGGAAATGAGTTTGATCTCACACTCAACATGGTGGGCCAGGTTGGCCCACATAATGTTAGCTTTGTTTATGATGGTGAAAGTTGTGGTGAACCTACACTTTTAGCTTTCATTTTTAAGCAATGAAGTCATTTCATATTGAGGGGGATTGTAATAATGATTTAAGTTTTGAATTTATTTGACAATAAAAAGAGAATTTTTTTTTCTCAAAATTAAAATTAAAATATAAATAAAATTATTTATTGAGATTTATCAACAATAGAATTAGTGTTGTTCAAGATTTAAATCATTTCTAAATTATTTGATAGAATACCTTAAAATTTTATGGATGACTTTTTTTTTGCATTAAGATAGTTGCAATTTCAAATTATAAAGATTTTAAATAGTTTAAACTTATTTACACTTATTATGGCATCAAAATCTCATTTAATCAAAATAAATTTTGAACAATTTTTGAATTTGAAAGCACTGAAATATTTGGTAAAAAAATATAAAACTAAATTAAAGATAATAAAATTTTAATTTTTAAAAAGTTATAATCTCAATAATAGGTTAATTGTGATGATCTCAATGACATTAATGATGTCTGATTTTGTCTTTAAATGAGCCTAATGCTAATTTTGTGTTTAAATGAGCCTAATGCAAACAACAGATCATGGTTAGAATCAAATCCAAATAAATTTAGTGGACACATGGAGAACACCAAACTTAGTGCATAATGCATGTGTTTAACATTCTCCATGTGTGTAATGCCTAATTAGTAATTAAGTTTGAAATTGGCCAACACTTGTTATCCTTACCTATTTAAGCCAATCACTAGTGGTTAATCGAGTAGCTTGGGTATTTTTGACACTACAAAGTGGGCTTGCTCAATCATGTGAGAATTAAAAAAGAATAGGAAAGGTGGATTACGAATGTTAGTCCATATAATTTTAAGAATTTAAGCTAATCATTTTGGTTTTAACATAATCAAGTGAGGAGTGGTTCGATTGATTGAGCTCAGATCTTGCTGGCACAATTTGGTCTTAAGTCACGATAAGGAGAGAATTAAAGGCTTAATTTAGCTAAGCTCTATACACTTTAGCGAATTGAGCCAAATTTCCTCGATGAAAGAATTTTGGCTAAAATGCCAATTTTATATTAGACTAGGTCTACAGTGTCTTTAGTTTCATTCAAAAACACCGAGATTCAATTAATGATGGATTTAAACCTAAGCAAGTCTAAATTTACTCAAATAAAACTTGTGGTTGGTTGTGATGATGAGCAAAGTTATGTTCTAGTTAAACCTAGTTAAGTTCATTAAGTACTTAAATCTTGTAATGCATTATGAATTAATTAGCAGTGAGTCAAAGTTTAATTTCCTAAAGCAAATTGGTATAAATTCAATTGGATCATAATGGGTCTTATTAGGTTTGGTGTAGTATAATCATCCTAGACCTAGTTAGGCTTAAAGTGCGCCTAATTTGAACCATGAGCTACTTAGGGATTTAATGGATTGATCTTAAGACTATATGGGTACATTTATAAACTAATTAGGTCCATCAGGTTTAATCACATATGCTTTGAGTCAATTTTAATCCAAATTTGATTATGTTTGATGCACTAATTTAAGGCCCTCAATAAGGTTACTTAAAGTCTATAGGTCATGACTAATTCAAATCCAAACCAATCTTATTCTAGTTTTAGATTGTGATATGGTTGGTCATATTATATCTATGTTAAATTAAGATGACCTAAATACTTAGGTGTGGAGCAAGGGATGCAATTAGGCTTATTTAAGTTCAGTTAAGGGCATTATATAAGCACATGCCCATTTATGCTTAGTTGATTTGCTTTGAATAAACTTAATCTAACTTGAATTTAAGGTTTATTAGGGGGTCCAAGAATCTACAGTTTGATTCAAATCTCGACATCCGTGGACTACCAAAGTTCGGGATAATTTAAGACCACCCTATGTATGGTAAAGTCAAGCCTAATGCTTAAGATGTATTTAAGCTCCCTAACATCATTGTATCATAACCCGTTAGAGCTAATGGGTCTAAATAGATCAAGACATAATATAGATGCTAAACCAATTGAGGAGCTAATGTCACATAGAATTTCTCTTATGTGTTAATAATCTTATGAGTGCTATATGGGCCTCAGCCAAAGTATATCTAATGATCTTTTATCCTAGGTTAATATAAATCTCAATGATAACTAGATTGCTTTACGATAGACTGGGGTTACACTAAAAAAATTTAAGTAAATAAGGTCTAGTTAAGAGTAGTTTTATGAGTTGATCAATCTTAAGGCTCATCGCCTATATTTAAGTCTAACTAAGCGGCTTTTGCTCTAGTTAAACATATGGTCATCCTTTGATAACTAAAGGTCAATTATGTCCTGACTTAAATAATTAAAGCAATTGAACTCAACGATCAAATGAGTTGAATACACTTATCATAAATAGTCCTAGTATCCTCTTTAAATCACTAATAAGAGTCCAAGTTTCATTTAAAGATCTCAATGTGCTAAACATTGTCCCTGTACCATATAAGAAACACTAGAAAATAAGTTTGATTTACAAAAACTAATGATATGTAAGAAGCTTACATGCTCCAAAAATAACCTCAAAATGCTTCCTTGCATGATGGTATCATTCAAACCTCAAAAAAAAAAAAAGCCAAAACTAATAACTTTCACCTTCAATGATTTAGTGCATTTCTAACAATTAAATTGTGTCATATGCAAATTAATACAAATATTTCCTAGTTCATTTTAAATAATTAGAGTTATTTAATTTAAAATAAATTAGTTATACATGTGAATATTATTATAAAAATTGTCGATCTATATAGAAGGAGCATACCAACTCCTAAAAAGTTGCATTTCTCAATATTTAAAAAAAAAATGCTAAAAGGGAAAGCAATTTGATCCATACAAGTGTACATAAATCGATCTTTTTGATAAGCAAACTCCATCGTACCATATATGCCTATTATTTTATAGTTCTCATCAAAGTAATTCACAACTTGCAAGACAATTTGAACCCAAATCTGCGCTCAAATGCAAAAGTATATTAATTAGTGGGAAACATCGAGGAATTTTAACCTCAATTCATGTGCTCATCTTGTTCCAAAAAACCTTCCAACACAAATCAACCTTTCTATTTTAATTTTTTCATAAATAACAAATGTCCTAAAACAGTTTCTTAAACGATAAAAAGAACACCTTTGCCGATATCCAATGGCACTCTTATTAAAAAATTCCAAATTTGTAAAATACAATTCATTCAAAACAGTTATGCACACTAAAAAAGCCTGAAAAACAACCCCGAAGTTCTAAAAAGGCCATCTTTGATTCCCAAAACGCATTGTTTCCTGCAATGATATGCTCATTCCTCCTAACACTTCCGTTATCTTTTCATGGAGGCTCCACCAGTCATCATTACCATCGCCGCTCATGGCCATAGCAGGCTCCTATATATGTTTCACTCAGTACCTCAATTTTTACAGTTCTCATCTCTGAATATCATAAAGGTTCTGTTCTGCTCTGCTCCTTTAGCTTATCGGAGAGAATATAAACTCATTCTGTGTTTGTTTGAACTATGCTGCTCTGTTTTGATGTAGGCAATGGAGAAAAGTGTGCCTCTGCGGCTTGAGAACATTGAAGAAGATGAGTGGTCTGAAGGTTTGAACTTTGCTTCATTGCGGCCGCCAGAAACTCCAATAGAGACGATGGAGTTTTTGGCGAGGTCTTGGAGCCTTTCTGCTACTGAGCTCTCAACAGCTCTCGGAAACATATTTGCTCCAGCTCGAGGGTTTCAGAACCATGGATCAGATGCAGGAGAGAAAGATGACAAGCAGGTTGTGGAGTCGGCGTTAGAGTCCAGTCCACCTTTCTCTTCAATGGAGAATGAGAGCTTAAAGGTACGGTTGTTTGAAAACTTCAGATGTTTCTATGATGTCTATTGCATGTGGACTTTATGTATTATATTTTTGTACATCATTATACAATATGTGTATAACAATGTACAACAGATTTTTAGACTGCACACCTAATAATTTTTTAATATTAAAAAATATTTAGTTTTCTATGGATTGTATTATTTTTTTTATAAAAGTTATATAGATATTTATAAAGAAAACCTATGTGCCGCGTTTCTTGGTCTGTTAGTTGACATCTACAGTGTAAGAATGTCGGGGGTTAGAATCCCCTCTGACAACGTTGGTCTTAAGAAGGTGGTACTTGAATTGTTAGGCACATTAGAAGTAGTTGTAGGCTTGTATAATAGCATCTGTGTCTATGTCTGTGTGTGTGTGTGTGTAATTTAACTCCATAATTATTCTGCCAGTTTTTACACAATTTCAGTTCCTGAGAATTTAACTCCATAATTATTCTGCCTATTTTTACACAATTTCAGTTCCTCAGAGTATCCCCACGATCGAAGACAATGGTAGGATGGCTGAAAGATCATAAACAGAGAAGACGGGTCGAAGTCAGATCAAGAAGCGCACAAATCTACGCAGCCACTTCAGTTGCAGGAGTAGCTGCTGCAGTTGCTTCCACAACCGCAGGCTCCATCTTCACACCCGAATCAAACACCTCCTGCAAAACAAGTACAGCCATAGCCTCCGCAGCAGCCTTAGTAGCTTCCCACTGCGTCGACATGGCTCAATCCATTGGCGCCACTCGCGAGCAGATTTTTGCCGTCATTCGCTCTGCTGTTAACGCGCAAACAACTGGTGATATAATGGCGTTGACAGCAGGTGCTGCTACAGGTGAAAGAAGAAGCAGAGAGTTATGAGATCAGATTGATGATGATGAAATTTATTGTCTGAGTTTAATTAGTTTTATATATGCAGCATTGAGAGCGGCAGCTATATTGAGTGCAAGGTTGCAGAAGGAGACAAATGGAACGTTGTTTGGAAGAGAGCATGTTGGAGCAGAGGGCAGTTTATCAGCTCAGGATTTTATTTACAGAGGAGGAGAGCTTCTAAAGAGGACAAGAAAAGGCATGGTTTTTTTCTTTTAAAAAATTAAAAGTTACATTTTTCAGAAATACACTTGAGTTAATTAATTGTTTAATTATTTATCCAACAGTAAGCTAATTTATTTTGTTTGATAAACTTTTATAATTAAACTAGTACATTATATATGCATATTTGAATTAATGTATTGTAGTATGTGTTTATATATGATTTTTATATGAATTTTAGTTAGATTTTAAGTTCGTGAGCAATCTGTGTTCGGCTTAACAAGTTAACAAGCCAAACACGCCCATTCTCTTAACACTAATTAGCAATACGAAATAATTGTTAATTAGTTTAACCAATGTTTAATGATTGTAAGAAGCTCATAGCAGGTGATCTTCACTGGAAACAAGTTTGTGTGTACATCAATTCAAATTGGAAGGTAAGAAGAAAGCAGATTGACATTATACCTATTTTTAATCTTGGCTGAAATTAATAGCAGCTTAAAAACGCAGGTGGTTCTGAAAATGAAGAGCACACACATGGCCGGGACATTTGTGAAAAAGAAGAAGGGTAAATTTATAAACTTTGCTAACAAAACTATAAACTTGTATTAGAAATCAGAAATAGTTTTGCAGGAAGAAAAAGATTGTTTTGATCTTGCAGGTTTAGTTGTGGAAGTTTGTTCAGATATCCAAGCATGGCCAGGAAGGGAAGTTGATGGAGGCAGTGTGAAGGGCTATTTTGGAATCAGAACTCCAGAGAGATTGTTTGAATTTGAATGCAAAACCAAATGTGAGAAACAGTTGTGGGTTAACGGCATACAGCAGATCCTCAAATTTCGTGCTACTATGGATGCTGCTATGTCTGTGTGAATGATTTGCTTAGTTATGAAGGTGTTATTTGTGTGGCCTGGAGTGTATGTTAATGTTATTAAGTAATGGGTCATGTTAAATGAACAGAGTATTAGTAAACATATTGTGTAGTTTTGTTGCTGCTGAAATCTATAAATTTTTTAATTACTATAAAGTTTTATCGTTAATCAAGTTTTGTTAAAATAATATTCATAAATTATATATAATTATTTAATTAATTCGAGCAAAAAATGAGCTGAAAAAAGCGAATAAATTTTGTTCGTGTTCGGCTCATTTACAAATTGAGCTACAAAAATTTATTCTTGTTCAACTAACTTACACAAGGGCAAAAAATATAACTCAACATGTGCTCCGACCAACTCAGTGATTGATTGATAACACGGTCCAAGAATGTTGCCTGGGCCGGAAAGTAATGTCAATTTATATTGCCCATGCTCCTAGAAGCATGCAAATGACCTCAAAATGCCTAATTATTCTGAAAATTTAAAATTATTTTTAAGGCAAAAAAAATCTGAATTTAAAATTCCATGCTTTTAAATGGGCCAACTTATGTATAGGGCAAAATTGTAAGTCCCAATGGCCCAATTTGATCCTCAATCAGGACTAGAATTGACCAAAGTTGATGCTACTTAGTTGATCTGATCCTTCTTGGACTAGAGGCTGAATTTGACAAGACTGGCTCATGATTGAATATTAATTTTGTATAAAGAAGTGGAAGCATTTTATGTTTATTTTCACAAGAAAATATTAAGCATTTTATTGTAAAAAGAATTTATCTTTGGTGGGAAACTACTACGATTACAACTACATGTTTTGTGACCAATTACTACTGTTATAACTTTTAAATATGACTTTATGCCTAAATGTGGCTTATATTGCCTATTGATGATATTGCAGTCATCAAATATTGTATTTATGACCAACAACTTTCAATTACGACTTCATGTCTAACTGCGACTTATATTGTCAATTGATGATATTGTAGTTATCAAATATTGTATTTATGACCAACAATTATAGTAACCAATTATTGTCTTTGTGGCCGGCTACCATAATTACAGCTTCTAATAGACCTCTATGACCAACAGTCAATATAATAGTTTCACATGCTCTATAAAATTACGCTTTTGCATTAAATAATATTTTATTTATTTATTTATTTATCATTGTTATTGGTGCATGGTTAAAGTTTTACACATATGATTTTGAAGAAATTAAAATGGGCTGCCCAAATGCAACATGTAACATATCTAATACAAAATAATTCTAAAAAATTTGGCACATAGTATTTAAATGACATCTATATGACAAATTGACATAATTTTTATTTATTAAACAAAATTAAAAATTAGTTTTTCTAAATATATAACAAAAATTTAAATTATTTATATATAATCAATGAAATAAATTATAAATAAATTGACACTATTTTTTTTTTAATTTCTGTAGGATACTCCCATCATTTTTTTATTGTGACGTACGTGTTAACCATATCACAATATATATATATGTGTGCGCGCGCGCGTATACTCACAACAAAATTCTTGTGAATTTACAAATCTAACACCTAAACATTAACATTAAGAATATCACTATCATTATATTTTCGAAAGTTAAATACCCATTTTCATGCGTAGATTTATGACACCAACACAAGTATTATATTGTGGGTGTTGGATATGTAAATATGTAAGAATTTGTGATATTTATGTAAATTTTTTTTTGTATATATACCCATATATATAATTGAGAAACGTAATAAATTGTGCATTGAAGGAGTGAGATGCGGTACTGAAAATCAGGATCAAGTGATTTTAAAGGTGGAAGCATCCGAAGAGATTGGTCCGATCCACTCTGGTAACACAAATTTATTTTTTACATATTCCACCCAAAATTTTTCATATCACATTAAAATTTTCTCCAATTTTATTTTAAAATATAAAATACATTTAATGTGTGCAAAAAGAATCGATAGTAATATATTATAGTCTTAGTGTATTACGAAGATTCAACACATACTCAGAAGAGAAAACAAATAGTAGTGACACCAGACGTTCTAATGTGGAAAATAGGTAAAAAGAAAAAGCATGGGGCATGACCCAGCTGAAAAGTCTCACTATAAAATATTGATTCGAGTTATAACTAGTTGTTCCAGAGGCGAGAAATGGTTAAAAGGTCACTCGAGTTTCAACATCGACGCACGGATGAAGTTGTCGCAGGAAATTGGCTTAAGTCGTCAAGTGGTGGTCGACGATAGTCGGCTGCGTGGTTGACGATGACAGGAGTAATGTTGAATTTCAGCTTATTCTCAAACATTTAAGCTCTTACTCAGGCCTCAAGTTATCTTCTTTTTTTCAATAAAAGAAAATGACTCTATTTATATAGTCTCAGGTGCAATTAAGACAAAAATATGAACTACTTTGATCAGATAGTCTTTGATGGATATTTGAGTTCCTTAATGATGTCGAAATTGTACAATCTTAAACTCGTTGGATTCTTCTTGTTAAGACACTCGATTCAACTATAAACCTGTCAAATTCAGTATTTATTTAACCTTCCAAATATGTTCGGAAACTCCTAAATGAGATTTATTAGTTTAATCTGAGCTTGATTTGACTCGCATTAGACTAATTTTAATATCAACGGATTCATCTCGTCGAGCAGATTGCATTTTCTTTTATTCAAAAGAGTATCTAGTGATCCATATCACATCCTTTCATGAATACGTAAGATATCATTTATGAAATTAGATATGTAATTACATAAATTAAGTGGTACGCATGTAAATCTTCATATTCTTTAATGCTAAATCTGGTAGACTGCTGCAATTCGCAACTGTACGACCTTACCAGTACGGGTGCTGTAACTAACATGGAAACTGATAGAGCTATTCATGAATAGTTACTTGATCTGATGCGCTGTCTAATATGGTTGCAAAATATAACTCAAAGAACATGCATCATCATAAATGAATGCTTGAGGGGCATTTACATAAAATCTTCAAATTCGGCGAACATTTATAACAAAAACACCCAAACCCAACTTGTCTGGTCCCTGCTTTCCCCAACCATCCATGTGGCATGCAAGCCATCCTGCAATATTTTGGGTTCTACAAAATTTTCTACGTTATGTATGGCACAACTTAAATGCTTTTTAATGATTCCATCCAATGTGATTTCTGCATTATCTCATCAATGTGGTTGAGATCTAAATTAGATTTCTCGTTCCATGATGAAGTGAATGCTCTAAACATTATATGAAGTATGCTAAAGTAATCAAGTTAAAATTTGTAGAGACGAGAATGCTTAAGTTTATGATTATCGTTACACTTGGAGATGAAATACGTAACAAATATATCCGTCAGAAGGTTGGTTTGGCTATAGTGGCATATAATATTTGAGGAATGCGTCTTAATGGATTTAACATAAATATAACAAAATGCCGAAAAAATTAAATGTTAATTCGTATTTGATTACGTTATGATGTTTTTTTGTGTCAATGTTCCACCAATTAATGATCTTCTATTGTTTGTAATATTTAGGGAGTACATTTATGTAACATTATAATCTTCAAATTGTCCATAAGCACTATATTCACTTATTAGTGGTCTTTGCACTGAATTTATTCTAAAGTTGTTTATCTTTCTAGATAATGTGAGTATATTTTGCTCATGAAAGCAGTATACTCTTCTAGAGTTTTCTCTCTTAAGTGACTATTGAAATTTTTTGGTAGTCATTTCCTCTATAAGCGCATAGGCCTTGTCAAATGACTTAGACATTAAATATCTCACTACTATAGTAAATATGATTGACCTCAAAGATTCTACCTGCCCCTATAAATAGTTTGAATAATTAGCTAATCAAGTAGAAGTGTGGTGTTGACAAATTTCCGAAGTGATCTAAGGTTTTTTTCATATTTGTTTGTCATTTCTCCTTACATCTTTATATGTTTTTTAATTTTCTTAATTTTTTTTATATTTGACCCTTATGTATAGTTTGTGACACTTCGTGGGTTGCTTCATGACTATACAATGACAGTTGTTACTTTTTAAGACGCTTCGTCGTTAGGAGCAAGCGGTGGTGGTCGATGAGTTGTAGTCAATAGTGGTCGGTTGCTACGGTAGCAAGAGGCCAACCATGGTCTGCAATGGCCAACATGCAATGTTCAATCGTCATTGGTGGTTGTCGGAACAAGAGGCCAATGGTGGTTTGCTGCAGTCGGAGAGTGATGGTTGATTGTGGTAGGTAGTTGCAGAAGTAGGAGATTGTCGATGCTCGACTGCGACGACGAGCAGTGGTTGATGGTTGTTGGCGGCTGCAGAATCAAAAGGGGTTCGTCAGATCATCGGCGTAAGGTCTGTTTTGCTAGAGATCAGTCCGCCCAAGCCTATTCACGCTTGCACTCCTATGTCGCAAACCTTCGTAACATCTTATGCTCCCGCACTGCTCAATCGTGAATCGAAGTGATCCCGATTTCGCTTCTGCCTCCCTTTCACTAAATCCCACGATCGCTCCCGCTCGTTTTTCAGTTTACGAACTGTTTTCGCTCCCTTTTCTCGAATAGTCGCGATGTCTCCTTCCTATTCACAATAAAAGCTTCGAATGACTCTCCTTTTTTTGGTTCTAAGTCATATTTTGAGTTCTTCTTCGGTTTCCTTGGGATAGAGGAATGATTCTTCGGGCTTCCACGGGGCAGTGGAAGAGTGGTGCAAGGAGGAGTAGTTCCTTGCGGTAGAAGAAAGAAGAAGGAAGAATAAGAAAATTGCTCTCCCTAGGCTTTTTCTTGGTGGCTGTGGCAGAAGGGTCTTGTGAGTTTGTCTTCTTCGGTGTATCTCGGTGTAGATTTTCTTCGGTATATCTCGGTATAGAGAGAGAAGAACAAAGAGAAGAAGAGAGAGAGCAACGAAGTGAGAGATTCGTCTTTTAAGTCGAGGTGATCGTTGGTGTAAATTCCTAAAGTAGTAAAATCCTCTGCAACTCCGTGGACGTAGGCAATTTGCTGAACCACATAAATCTGGGTGTTCAGCTGTGGGGTTACTGTTTTATGGTATGAATTTTTGTTGTTCTATTTTTTTGCTTCGTCGCCTGTTTGATTTATATATATACCACATCAACTGATGTATATCTAGATCACGCAACAACAACTGATATCAGAGCGTGGTTTCAGATCTGAAGAAGAAAAATGGTTGTAGATGAAATTAAGGTTTCAGAGATCGAGAAATTTGATTGCACATATTTTGGTTATTTAAGGATGCAGATAGATGATTATCTTTATGGGAAAAAACTCCATCTTCCGTTATTGAGAAAAATACCTGAAAGTATAGATGAGGTTGAATGAAATTTGTTGAATCGACACGTTTTGGGGTTTATTCGATTGACCCTATTGAGGTCTGTTACACACATCGTCATCAAGGAAAGGACGACTGCAGATCTCATGGCAGCCTTATTAGGTATGTATGAAAAGCCATCAGCGAATAACAAGGTGCACTTGATGAAGAAGTTATTCAATTTGAAGATGACAGAATGTGTTTCTGTTACTTAAAACCTAAATGATTTCAATACTATCACAAATCAATTGTCGTTTGCGAAAATTGATTTTGATGATGAGATATATGTAATGATCTTGTTGGCTTCATTGCTAGATAGTTAGTAAGCAATGAGGATAGCAATTAACAGTTCTGCATGTAAATCTAAACTGAAATACGATGATATTCGTGATTTGATTTTGGCTGAGCAAGTTCGCAAGAAAGATTCTGACGAGGACTCAGGTTGGAGTTTAGCACTTAATGATGATTTTAGAGGGAGATGGCATGATTGGAACTCAAGTATAGGGAGATGAAAATCAAAGTTTAGTAAGTAAACAACCTGTGGAATTGTGGCAAGGTTGGCCACATAAGAAGGAACTGCAGGAATCCCAAGAAGATGGAGAATGATAGCTTAAATGTGGTATCTGAAGAATCACAGGATGCACTACTGCTGACAGTTCATAGTTTTGTTGAAGACTTGATGTTGGATTCGGAGGCTTTGAATGTGGTAGGAAATTTACCATAGGCCACAGTGCAGGGCAGTGATGGAAGTGAAGAGGAAAGTTGGTACAAGGCACTCATTCCTATTGTTCCACAGGTAGATGTTGAAGAACCACAGAGCTATGAAGAAATCTTGCAAGATGAAAGTTCGAGCAAATGAGAGCTGACAGAACTTCCATCAGGGAAGAAGAAATTGCACAACAAGTGGGTGTACCAGGTGAAGACTGAGCGTGATGTCAGTAATAGCTACAAGACTAGACTTGTTAAAAAATGCTTTCAGTAGAGACAGGATGTTACCCATGCAGTGGGAGTTGTAAGAGAGACAAGAGTAACCCAGGAAATAGCTTGGAGGTGCAAAGCTTTGTGGAGTCTGTTGATATGTTGACTGAGGGTATTACGCTTGAGAAACTGAAGGTGTTCACAACTTCAGCTGGTCTTCTAGAGTGAAGACAAAGACTTTGAGTTGCAAAGATAGAGGATTCATAGTAGAGAATTTATGTTGAAGGAAAAATGGCGACACCGCCAATGGAGGATTTCAGTTCGAGGAAGAAGATGTTGCAGTCTGTGTACCAATCTCCAAGTGGGAGATTTGTTATGCTGGAGACCGGTCCGCCCAAAATGATTCACGCTCACGCTCCTTTGTCATGAACCTTTGCAACATCTTACGCTCCCGCACTGCTCGATCGCGAATTAGCGCGATTCTGATTCCGCTCCCGCCTCCCTTTGGTGAAAGCCCTCTCCCGCTCCCACTCATTTTTAGTTCGCGAACTGTTCCCGCATCCATTTCATGAATATTCGTGACGTCTCGTTCTTGTTCTCAATAAAATCTTCATACGACTCTCCTTTTTTGGTTCTAAGTCATATTTTGAGTTCTTCTTCGGTTTCCTCAAGATAGAGGAAGGGTTCTTCGGGCTTCCACGGGGCAGTGGAAGAGAGGTGCAAGGAGAAGTTTCTTGCAGTAGAAGAAAGAAGGAAGAAGAAGGAAAAATAAGAAGATTGTTCTCCCTAGACTTCTTCTTGGTGGCTTGTGGCAGAAGGGAAATTGAGTTTATTTCTCTTGTGAGTTTGTCTTCTTTGGTGTATCTTGGTGTAGAGAGAGAAGAACAGAGAGAGAAGAAGAGAGAGAGCAACGAAGTGAGAGATTCCTCTTGTAAGTCGAGGTGACCGACTGGTGTAAATTCCTCAAGTAGAAAAATCCTCTGCAACTCCGTGGATGTAGACAATTTGTCAAACCACGTAAATCTATGTGTTCCGCTGTGATGTTACTGTTTTATGGTGTGAATTTTTCTCGTTCTATTTTTTCGTTTATCGATCATTCTCCTGTTTGATTTATATATATATATATATATATATATATATATATATATATATATATATATATATATATATATATATATATATATATATATATATATATATATATATATATATATATAACATCAACTGGTGTATATCAAGATCACGCAACAATAGGGTCCTGGACTTCCGCTCTCAGCTCTTTAGACTCTAGTCTTCCTCTTGCACAATATTTCATTTTCTCGATAAAAGGTATGACTATTTATAGAGTCCAAGTTGCAAATAAGAAATGAATGCATACCACTTTGATCTGACGACCAGGTGAGATCTCCTTGATCGAACGACATTCGATGAACATTTGAGTGTCATAATGATGTCAGAATTGAACAACCTTGGATCGTTAGATTTGCCTTATCGAGACACTCAATTTGACTATAATTTTGTTAGATTCAAATTTCGTTTCACTATTCAACTATACTCGAAAAGTTTCTAAAAGTGGTTTAACACCTTGATATGGGCTTGATTTTGCTCAGACCCGACCAATTTTAGTGTCATTGGGTTTATCTTATGAATATGATCAGTTTGAATGTAATTTAGCCGAAACTGAAGTTCTGGATGACTTTTAATAAAAGTTTGAAGTTTCTTGCTAAAAAATTGCATCGACATTCATGTCATGCCTCAAGATCCATCTTGAATGGTGCACATTTGTTGACTACACCTCAATATCAAATCAATTTAATGGATTTAGTTTTAACTAAACCGAATACTATACTGGATTTAGCGGCAAATAGATTCGTTAAATTCAATTTAGTCTTATTTAAATTTTATTTTTTTATAAATAATTTAATAGTAGTAAATATTATAGTTATAATTTTAAAATATTATTGTTGTGATAGTCTTTTATATTAAAATTTAAGTAACTGTTCTAAATTGGACGCACAATAATTTTATATTAATATCATTTTATGAACCTCAACTTTATACTGAAGTTTATTATTTTTTAATGTAACTTCTATAATAGGGGAGATGCTCTCAAACAAGAAAAAATATTGCCTCAGGATTTCAGACACTAAAAAAAAAAAAAAAAATTATCCTTTTCATGCAATGCATCTATTGTCCGAAAAATTATTATGTTCGGACTCCAGATGTAGAGATACGTCCGAAATCTAATGAGGTGAAGGAGACGCCTTCGTATCTCTACGTCTGGAGTCCGAACGTAATAATACGGGAGAATACTCTCTTGTGTTAAAACAATTTTTTTTCTGTCACATTCACGTGACATGATTTTATTGAACTCCGGACATAATATTTACACACTCTTCAAACATACCTTAAATTAACATAATTAAATGTCCTAACATGATAGTAAAAATCAGAGTTTGCCTGCCCATAACCAAGTAATTAACACAAGTGTATCTCTTTCAGCCTCTTCTCCACCCACAGCGGCGACAACACCGGAGTCATCCCATGCCCCTCCCCCTCAATCCTCAGCGACGGCGAACGCGTCTCCTCCTCCTCCTCCTTCTCAGCTTCTTCATCTCCCGCCGTCTTCCTCTTCTCCTTCTCCTGATTCTCCGCAGCCACCTTTAACCTCCAGGCCTTGAGCATTCTGTCGTAGCTGGCGCTGTAGACCAACAAGCCCATCCCACCTTCCGCCCCGATCATCTCACTCTCCACCGCCGCCGCAATGCACCGAACGGGCCCACGGTGGCCTTCCATCACGGCCAAGCACACGTGGAAGCCGCTGCCTTCTTCTCTTCTCCATACTCTTATCGTCGTGTCTTCTGAACCGCTCAGGATCAGCCTTTTCACAGCCGCCAGGCATAGCACCGCATACCTGTTTAGGATTTAGGGCATTTCATCAATATATAATTTCATGAGTGCTCTAGTAATATGTGGGGGAGGCATCAACATAAGAACATAAAAAATTCAATGACTTGTTTAATCATTTATATTCATGAACAAAATTTGTTGCTATTTGTTTGATGAATTTATTAAAAATATAGGTAGAACGAAAATATCAAATAAACAATAGTTATGTGAATTAAACTTTCTTTTTTCTTCATTAAAACTTCAAAAAAAAATTAAAGACACTGCTTAGTCATTTCAATAGAAAATGTTCAAATAGCGAGAAAATCGTGATTTGCCTCCTCGACCAAAAAGATGTGAATCTCAAAGTAACAAGGAGTAACACCAGATAAGAAGACTCCAAAGTGACCACCTCTGTTAAAGCCAAATGTAGAAGCCTGTGGGAAGCCTTTACCAAAAAATTCTGAAGTTAGCCACTCCACCACATTTGATGAATCTAATCTTGAAAGAGTTCAAGTCTTTCACCAAGATCCTAATTTTGTAAGTGTTTGGATCAGTGATCCTTTTTATAATGTTTAGAGAATACTAATCAATGGAGAAAGTTTAGTTAACGTCTTATTAACTTAAATTTCCCTTAACTTGGGTTGACTAAGGAAAAGTTGTAGTCTACTATTGGACCTCTATAACTTTAAGAATCAACCAATGAATGATGACGAGACAATCACTCTCTCTGTTACATTGAGAGTATTCCCTTAGCAGACAACCCATATGATCCAATTCCTTATAGTCAAGTTGGAATTCACCAACCTTTGGGGATTTGGTTTTTATAACGTACCTCAAAAGGAGGTTCCCAACTTCATTTGGAGTTGGCGTTATACATGGAGTTTAGAAATTGGCACGATCGTGCAATCTCAAATAAGCTCAACCGTGCCCATTAACTACTCTCAGTATTGAGAGTTTTGATCTCTGATATGAAAATATATCCCAGCAAGATTCAAAAGTGGAAGACTTTATTTGTGTTTTCTTATGAGAAGAGCACCCTTAAAGAACTTTGCAACTCGAATCTCTTGGAAGATCTTGGCATGTGGCTCTAGCCTCGGTTGTTCTTGTCTCAATGCCTCTTGTCTTAGCAGTTCTTGTTGTGGCGTGACTTCTATCCTCAATGGATCTTGGTTGCAAGTCACTTATCTTGACGATTGAGTATGTGTTCTATTTCGAGAATGCATTGGGGATGCTTCTATCATTTTGTGCATTTCCTCTCTCATTAGCTCTCTCATGTCATCGATTTGTTAAGTCACAAACTCTCTGGTACAGTATTTTATTCTCTGAGTTACAAACTCCATCTGTAATCTTTAGCCATGATGGCTTTTGTCTACCCATAATGGTTGCTATTGATAGCTACTCTTGCATTGGTGGGTTAGGTTGTGATTTAGGCACGTGAGATTGATTCAATCATTTTGATAGGTGGGCTCGATTCAGCCATTTTTACAAGCGGGCTGGATTCAACCACTTCAACAAGTGGGCTTGATTCAACCATTTCAATGGGTTGACTCGATGCAATCACTTCTATAAGTGGTTAGATTCAGCCACTTCGACAAGCGGGCTTGATTCGGCCACTTCGGTGCATGTGCTCAATTTATTCACTTCTATAAATAGGCCGGATTGAGCCACCTAGATAAGTCAACTCAATTCAGCCACTTCGGCAAACAGACTTGATTGAGCCACTTAAGCAGTTATGCTCAGTTATGTGAGAGAATTTTAACAATAAACACCCCTATACTTGTCTTTGTGTGCACAATAAGCTTTAAATATATTTATGAAATTATCTCGATATATTTTTTGTTTAAAATTAGAATGATTTTTAAACAAATTTCAATAGAAGACATCCTATCAGAAAGTTCTCAAGTATTCATATACCTGTGGCCTTGGAGGAACCCGCCATGGTGGTACCTTCCTGTAGCCGCCTCCCTCTCCCAGATATTCACATACCCATCCGACGATCCAGAATACACATAACTTCCACCTCCGCCGCCGACCACCAGGGCATTGACCGGCGAGGCCTGAAACCTTAGAACCATGGTCAACGCGTGGGCACTCTCGCCGTACACTCTCCGCCACACTTTCACGCACCCATCCGCTCCCGCCGTGAACACGCCGCCGTCATCCTGCCCCACCACCACCGCATTCACCCTCCCCTCATGCGCCACGAAGGAGTCCACGCACGTGCCATCCCCCACATGCCACGCTTTCACGGTGCTGTCCCAAGACCCAGTGTACAGAAGTTGCCCAGCGGTGTATAGAGCCAAGCAGGAGATGTCCTCACGGTGTTGTTGCTGCACCCGGTCCTGCCAAAATAATCTTTATTTAAAAAATCAACAGGATTATGGATAATTGTTGTTTGACGGGACAATTTAATGTGACTAAATGTGAGCACGTGCCCCCTAAATCATTAATAAATACTAAATATAAATGGCAATACATGATATTTATAACAATAATTGCTTAATTCATGCTCCCATAAATATGGGGGCATTTGCATGCATGCCACACAGCTATTATATATTTATATATGGAACATTTTAATTTTTATTTATATAACACTCAAATCAATAATGCCATAATAAAAATATATTTATAATACTTTAAAAATGCAATAAAATTTTGAATTATAAATTTAGAATACAAAAATAATATAAATTTAAATATTAAATATATAGATCTATACAAATTATCTTGTCCGTATATAGTTTTTTTTTTAACTAATAATTTAATTTATATATCTGCTCAGGATTTTTTTTTTTGGGTGAAAAAAATGAACGGAAATCACGCTCCAACTAATAATTTGATTTCACCTTCATAAACGATAGAAAGATTTACATCAATACCACTTAATTGTTATGAACTTACATATCTAGCCTAAAACTTCAACTTTTACATTTATGATATCTTATCCATATTTTAGAGGTGTAATCCAAGTTTTAAAAGTTAAAATAATGTGGGTGGCATAAATGTAAAAGGTAAAATTTAGGTGTATGATATGTAAGTAGATAGGAATCGGGTGGTATTTATGTAAGTGCTAGGAATACTGGCTTCACAAATTAAAAGAAAGGAGGGTTTTTCTGATCCAATTTTGAGTTCGGTTGGGGTCGGTTCAATTGGATTGAGCACGGCTCGAAATTGGCTCATGACATATTATATTTGCTCGCTCAAAATAGAACGAGCTCGATCTGGCCCGGATCGAAACAAGCTGGCTCAAATTGAGTTATTTGGATATATTTCAGATCGAAATTGGCTCTAAATCCAAACCCGGCCACTCAAATTGAGTTATTTGGATACTTTCTAGCTCAAGATAGACTCTTTGACTCGTTATATTCAATTGTATTTAGTATTATTATATATTTTTTATAAATAAAGAATATTTCGTAACTCTAAGACAATTCGAAAAGATCAATGTATGACACTAAATGGACTCGAAAGGAACATTAGGTTCAAACCCCACCTGTCGTCGCCGGAAAAGCGAAACACGCAGCCTCCTCGGCGGAAGCGTCGCCACCTTCCGCCACCGCGCTCCGGAAGACGCCGACGCCGACCCCGACGCCTTCTCCACCGACCAAACTCGCACCCTCCGGTCAGCGTGAGCCGTGAACAGCGCTTCTCCATGGGCCAATAGAGCTCGCACACGTGGCCTTCGAGTGCGCAGCAAACCGCCGTACTCGAGGCCGGGCTGGCGCCAGGCCCGAACCCGGTCCGAGTCGGAGCCGGTGAGAACAAGCCGGCCTCTGGCTGCGAGAGCAATGGCGTGGATGTTGCCGTCTTGGCGGTGGAGGGAGATGAGGCAATGGTAGTGGAGAGAAGGGGGTGGATGTTGCGGCGGCGTGTGGCTGATGCTGTGGCGGGGAGATAGAAATTGCCATGGGGAGGCGGTGGAGGGGCGGCTGGGAGAGAGGCTGAGGCCGTCGGAATGGGGAGGAGAGTGGACGGGGAAGGTCCCGAAGGATTTCCTGCCGTCAGATTCCATCTAGAGGAGGGGATGCGGCTGGTGTGTAGATGCCCAAGGAGTTGGTGAACCGGTCTATGCATTCAAATGCATATTTAAAGAAGGATAGTATTTGTATTTTAATTAAGTAATTAAAAAAATTGGAAATGAAATTTAGTACAACATATTGGTTGAAAATAATGTGAGAAAAATTAAAATTATTGTAAAAAAAAAAATCTACCACATAAATTTTATGTATTTATATATTTAATATCTGAACTTTTATATTTATATACATAATGGATATATTTATAATATAAAAAAAATATAGCTGTTTTAAATTTTTAGAAAGTGAAATATATGTATTTATATTTTATATGTTTAAATGTATAAGATTAAGATGTTATAAATGTGAATATCGAATTTTAGGTTATGGTTATATAAATCTTTAATAATTGTGTGGAATTTAAGTAATTTTCTTTAAAATTTAAATTAAAAAAGGAAAAAGAAATTACATTAATAGCGATTGTCATGGAAATGACCTACGCATTGAAGTTTTCAAGAGGAACATCTTTGCATTGGTGTCTTCTTTTTGAAAAAGACCATTATTCAAAATATTATTTTATTTATTTAATTAATAGAATAATATAGAATTTTAATTTTAATTTTTTTTCTATTTTTAGTTATATATAACTTTACAGAATTTTTCTTCTTATTAAATTGCAATTAGAAATATTTGAACTTAAAATTAAAAAAAAATTAAAACGATTCATGATTATCTTCTTTTTTTTGTTGTATAAAGTCACAGACATTTTTATTTGATTTTAAAATAAACAATTAAGATTTTTAACTTAACCATTAATTTTATAATTTTTATTTATTTTTTATTGTTACAAGTTCTTTTCTTATTAAAATAAAAAATATAAATGTTCATTTTTTTCTCTAATTTTATTCAATCAAAATTCTGTCCAGGTAATTTGTAATTATTTATTTATTTTCCTCAAAGAAAAACGTGATATAAATAGACTTATTTTTATGGTAATTATTAAAATTATTATTATAAATTCTACAGTTGTAATCCGATTCAATAAAAGTTTTAATTATATTTAATTCATATTAGAAATAAATGCATATTTTTTTATGCTTGCAATATATATATATATATATATATATATATATATATATATATATATATATATATATATATATATATATATATATATATTTTCTAAAAATGGCGAAGCCTGAATTCATATTCATCATTATAAGCAGATCTACTGGAGGCTTTAATTTCATCCCCGGAATCAAATGATTTGACAGTAAAATGTCGACCATTACCCCCTTAAATACCATATGTCTTATACTTATGATCAAGATATATGACACATTATATAAGTTGCCAGGCCTTTTTTGCCATCTCTTTGTGATGGAAAGCACATCACATACAATTGACAAGAAAAATAAATTCTGTCTCCATTTATATGCATCATAATATTAATGTGAATATTTTGCTACTTTTTTTTTTTTTGAAATGATATCATTAAAATTGTAATTATTTTTTCATATATTACATTAACATCAAAACAAATTTAATACTTTTAAAATACATTAAAAGTATCCCCAATTTTATTTTTAAAAATAAAATACATCTTGATGTGTGCAAGAAGATTTGAGAGTAATATATTATCGTCTTAGTGTAGTACGAAGATTCAACACACACTCAGAAGAGAAAAAAGTTAGTAGTGACACCCGAAATTTTTATGTGAAAAACCCGTAAAAAGGAAAAATTACTGGTTTTGACCCACTAAAGAGTCATACTGAAAGCAATGATTATAGTTACAATCACTTGTCCCACATGCGGAAAAGACTTACAGGGTCTCTCGAGTCACAACATCGATGCACATACAAACTTGTCGAAATGAATGGGTGTCCTTCGGCAATTGGTGGTCTGTTGTGTGGTCGACGGTGACAGGAGTAATGATGGACTTTAGCTTATTCTCAAAACTTCAAGTTCTCCCTTAGGCCTCAAGCTCTCACCTTTTTAAGAGAGGGGAATGATTTCGTCATATAGTCTCAATTGTAATTAATACATGAATATGAACCACCTTGATCGAACATTTCAAAGTGTTTCATTTGATTAGATAGTGATTGGTGAACATTTGAGTGTCTTAGTGATGTTGAAATTTTTTGGTCTTAGACATGTTGGATTTATCTTGTCGAGATGCTTGATTCGACTATAAGTTTGTAAGATTCAAAATTCATTTGACCTTCCGAATATTCTTGAAAAGCTTCTAAAAATTGTTTAATGACCTGATTTGAGCTAAATTTGATTTGTGTTTGACCAAATTTGTTATAATTCGGTCTGTCTCGTCAAACCGGTCAGTTAGATTATAAATTTGCAGAAATTAGAGTTCTTAATTGATTTTCAATTGAAGTTTGTCTCAAAATCTGTATCATACATAAAAGTTGTGATGGCTCATCACATCCTTCCATGAATATGCGAGGCATCATTTATTAAATTAAAGTTGAATTGTTACATATACAAATACATAAATTAAGTGGTATGTTTGTAAATCTTCAACTTCTTTAATGCTAAATCTGGCAGCAGTTTGCAGCGGTACCACCTTTACGAGTACGAGTACTGGTGCGCTGTCTAGTATGGTTGTATGAAATAAATCAAGGAACATAAATAATCATAAATGATTGCTCGAGGGGCATTTATATAAAATCTTCAAATTCGGCGAACATTTATAATAATAACTTCCAACTTAAATGCTTTCGTATGATTCAATCCATTGTGATTTCTACACTATCTCATATATGTTTAGATGTGATATAAATCAACAGTGAATTTTCATTTTTGTATTAGAAATTAGGTTTCTCATTTCATCATAAAATGAATACTTTTATATTATATGAAATATTTTCTTCTCGAAATATATTTAGATGTGTGAAAGTGATCTAATTATAAGTTGCAGAGATAACATACGAAATAAATATATACGTGAGATTGTTGGTGTAGCTACAGTGACATACAATATTAGATAAATGCGTTTTAATTGATTCAACTTAAATCCAATAAAATAACGAAAAAAAACTAAATATTAATTCAACTATTTGTTAACTTATATTTGATTACATCACTAGGATTAGAGGTGTCATGTTCAGCTCGTGTTCGACTCGTTTATATTTCGAGCTCAAAAGGTGTGTTCGTGTTCGACCCGTTTGCTTAACGAGCCGAACACGAGCTATTCATGAAGAAAAAATACTTTTAACAACCGTAATCATGTAGTCATAAGACAATAAGAGTTTGAGCAAGATTTAAAAATTATTATTTATATTAAAACATCATTTGAATCTAATTTAATAATTTTTATTCTAATTTCTGAATCAATATTTTAATTGGTTATAAATCTTTGCAGCCTTGCAGTCAATTAGATTTTTTTTTAAAATACTACTTAATATATATATAAACTTGATGAGTAGTATTTCGAGCCAAAACGAGCCCAACTCAAACGAACACATCTTCGTTCGTGTTCGGCTGGCTAACTTATCGAACGAAATTAACGAGCTGAACACAAGCTTCTTAACGAGTCGAACACGAGCTGTTCGCGAACAACGATCCGTTTTGGCAGCCCTAACTAGGATGTTAACAATCCGATTTCGGGCCGAGCTGATGTTGGCTTGAAAAAAATTCTATCCAAAATTTTGGGTCGTAGCTCGGCATGCCTATTTTGATCCGAGTTTCCTGTACGAGCCAAACCTCAAATTAATTTTCGAGCGATTATCGTGCTTCAAGCTAAATTTATAGTCCTATACAACGAACCACTTAATTTTTATGTACCGCCAAAAAAAGCCCACTAATGTATGTGTTTTTACACAAACTACAATGTTAAACAAGTAAGATTTTTGTTTTGATATCAAAGATTTCGGTGGTCCCACCTGATTTCTCATTTTTGTTTGCGTAGGTAGGCAAATATATTGGAATTTGGTGATATGTATGTAAATGCCCCTGTTAAACTATAAGAATATTTACAAACATACTAATCAATTACGATGAAGGACTACGTTTGCACATTACGTTTATTTGGCCAAATATGCTCAAAAATTCATTTTGGCCTAAATTACAACATGAATAACGAGAGATATTTTCTATGCTTAGAGCATGTAATTAAATTATATAAATACTTACTAACATATGAAATAGTTTTCTTGATTTAACCATCTCAGTATTCGATAGATCCGAATTTACAATATTTATTAGTTTATATTCTAATTAAATCCTACTTGCAACCAAGCAGACCCGTTTAACACGTAAGGGTGTTAGGAGCTAGTTTTAAACCGGTTTATGCATGATTTAAGCTAAATCTTGCCAAATGAAAAAAAAATAGCTCTGTAAATCTTGAGCTCTCGTAAATCCCATAACGACGCCGATTCGGTATAAATCTGGGATTTAATAAGTCTAGGACACAGAGTATGAATGACTCGAAGAGGCATACATTTCCATAATGATTCTGGTAGATGCAGTGAGGAAGGATGAGAAAGATAGGAGTTGATGTGGTCTCTGTGAGCCAAGCTCCCGTCGTTCTCTTCCTAATTTGTTGTATTAGCCAGTGACTGTATCGACGCCTTAGAAGGTGATTGTTTTGGGCGAAAGCGGGAAAATGACGAAGTGTAAAAGCAAGGGTTTTTGGTTAAACTGGGAGAGAGACGAGGGAGGAAGAAAAGCTAGGGTTTTGGGTGAAACCGGGGGAGGGACAAGAGAGGAAGAGGGTTTTGAGTGAAATTGGAACAGGGACAGGGATGCACGAAAGAAGAAAGAGAAATAAGAGTTTTCAGCGGCAACTTGATAATAAGGCCATTTAGTGCCAGCTTATAAACGAAATAATAGTCATCAGTTTATGCTAAACCGAAGTTAAAAACAGTCGTTTATTAAAAGGAAACGTCAGTTTCTCCCTCAAAAAATGTAGTTTCGTTAATAACTGATGAAATTCGTATGTTGGTTAACATTAAGAGTCAAACCGACGATATAAAACATTGGTAACCCAAAAAATTGTCAGAATTTAGTTCTTGTAAACAAACGACGAGTTAGATAGTAGTTATGTCGTGTTAAATTATCTAGCTGATTTATCGTTACCATGATATTGAAAATTAACATAGTATTTTCTATGCATACAAAGCCGTCAGTTTTTCTGTCAATTATAACCTCTTTTCTTGTAGTATTGGAGCTTAGGTGCTGGTTTGGGTGCCTACTTTTTATGTAGGGCATCTGCTTTTTAGACAGTGTGCATACTTTCTAGCTTCTCTTTTATTTATTTTATTTTTTTTTTGTTTTTTGCAAATACTAGAGTTAGTTCAGGCACCTAGGCGCCAGGCATGGGCAACTCGGTGTCAGGCTGGGACTTGGCCTGAATTTGGCTCCTTATACTCCTCTTAAGTAACTTTCAACATGTATATTGCATATTTAAATGCATATATCCTAGAAAGACATACACATGCCACAAATAATATATAAAGTATAAAAATATCATATCACATTTAAAAAAATTAATTTTCTCTAGATTTAATTATTACATGCACTCAAGTAATTCAAAACCTTAATAATGCAGTAAATAGAAAATTTAAAGTACACAAATATCTTCTACAGATCGAAGTTTATTAAAAATCCTCATTATCCCAACTTTACTTATATTAATATCGTTTTTGTATGAGCATCCTTGAATAACTTATATTTTCTCAACTAAAATAATATGAACTCTCAAATATATATAAAATTCAATTAGACGCCATCAATCAAATAATAGAAATTATGTTAATATCATCTTATATACAATATTTGGAGTTTAGGTTAAGGAAGCTTTTGAGTTTTAACCTTTGAAAGTGGAGATTGGTACCACTTTTTGAATATAAGCTTAAACTCAAGCTTCTCCTCTCAGGCTCTTGAACTTGTTGTTCCTTGTAAACTCGAGCCTTTGTTATTTTGATTTCACAGAGGATTACTATATATGGTTAAACTTTCTTTTAATGATTTAGATTACCAATTTTTTTCCAAAGCCAATTACTCATTTCTTCATAACTTAACTTAAAAGAATATAATTCAAGAGATACTAACATTAAGTAATTTGAATTGTTTAGCTATTAAATTTTATATATTTGATGAATTAATTTTATATCGTCAATTTTTACTTTGAGCGTTTAAGATCTTTATATTAGTAAGTGTTTGATTATAGTTAGAGGTCAATTATTAACGAGTTAATAAGAATTTTTAATATTTAATGAAGATTCATGTTACTTTTAATTATTTTCTTTACCTAAATTCTAATTAAATATATTGATTTTGTAAGGAAAGTTTAGATTTAGATATTTATTCTTATTTTATGGCATAAATTGTCATAAAATCTCGCCCCAAACTTGTTTTACACTATACATGCAAATAATGAATGAGTCAGAGAAATGAACATAACATGGATATATCATAAAAGAAAAAGAAACACATGACATTAAAAATATACTAGCATGAAACAGATATAACAAGAATAGAAGGAAACACTTTAGCTAAATGACACGCTCATTGTATAATAACTTTGTATATCACACGAATCATAAACTAACCACATAGATTACGTGAACATAGACATAAACATCTACTAACATCACTAAATATTACTAAAAAAAGGAAAGCATTGTATTCATAATTTAGCCATTCAACTTTGAGAAAAAAACATAAGATTGGCCCTAAGATGGCCGGTCGGCTCGCTTATTGTTCTTTTTGAAGATCCTTGAAAATTTTTTACAGAGGTGTTGAGAAAACTTCAAGTTGATAATGGCTAGATTACTAGGTTACAAATACCTTTATATTATTGTTGGTGTGAACATCTATTTTTGGTTCAGGAATTGGCTGGCTATTCCTCAACCAGTCAGTTTCATGAATACTTACTACTTTTTAATAATGTGATGTTCCTCGATTTATTTCATTTCTTTAATCTAGAAAACATTAAATTTTCTCGAATTCATGCAATCATTTTTAAGTCTACAAATCTCGTTATATTTATTTGGTTATAACTTTATTAAAATCAATAATGATCTTGAATTCAGGGGTGTAAACGAGCCGTGCACAAGCGAGCCATGCTCAGCTCGTTTATATTTCGAGCACAAAAAGTGTATTTGTATTCGACTCGTTTGTTTAACGAGCCGAACACGAGCTGTTCAAGAAATAAAGTCTTTTTAGTAACCCTAATCTTGTAGTCATAAGACAATAAAAAATTGAGCAAAATTTAAATGAGTTGAGACATTTTGACAGCTCTACTTGAATTCAAAAAATTCATTGCTCAATAATATCTCCACATTCATGCCATGTGATTGATTTTTTTATGACGCGTCAAATCCTAAAATGAAATCTAGTTTGCGAGCCTGCTCGACCTTATATGCGAAGAAGTTCAGACATTAGATGTGTGTATAATTACATAGGAATTAGGTGGCATGGATGTAAATTGAAAAAAATTGGGTAAAGATCCACCGAAGTGGGAAGCCTTAACCGCATGTGATCGGTAACAGAAAAGCCCGAAGGCTGTTCCCGTCCCTGTCTGGGGAGATGCCAACCGTCTCTCCTTTCAACGAACACGGGCAGCCGATTCGCTTAAGATTTTATTAACGCTGAAATTAAAAGGAGTTTTTCGATGTGGGACTAATAAGCTGTGCTCTGATGAAATTTAAACGATTCTTTCTTGGGAGTATGTATGTGTGTGTATATATATATATATATATATATAGCACCTAAATTTTTTATATTTATTTATCTCACTTTTAATTTTTTATAATTACAAACATGATATGAAAAATAATATTCATTATTATTTTTCAAAAGTCAAATCAAATTTTCCATCCATAGGTAAAGTGCAATATGTGTAAAAATGAAACTTTAACTGTGAGAAAGGTAAATCCATAAGAATTGAGTTTGATGTATATAATTTTTCTTTTTTTTTTTCAATTAAAAATAACTAGAAACCAGTTGTTTGGAAAATGACTTCTTACTCATAATCAGAATAGTCAAAAGTCATAAACTTTGGTAGCTGAAACTGGTACATCATAAGTCCTTTAAATCAAATTAATAATGGGGATTTGCATATCTACAAATCAAAACATTTCAAATCATATGATAACACATTAAAATATATTATTGTTTATTCGATGTAGATAATTTCATTAAGGGCACAAAAAATGATGCTTTGTCATCTCCTTAACACCACTACTATAATCTCACATCTAGTCCACTTCTTTAAAAAAAGGAATTCTCTCCCCAAGATAAGAACTCAGTTTCTCTGAGTGGCAGCAAGAATGACGAGCAAAGGAGAAGCCCAAAAAGAACCTAAGTGAAATATTATATACAAATTATAATACAAGACGTAGTTGTATCATAGCTAATGGCAAACTTGTAATATTATAGGAAATGGGTTAAAGCAAGCAAAGAAAACCTTGATAAATCCCTAACCGAGAACACGTGAATTAGACAACGGGAGCAAGAGCAGGCCTTCAGCTCGATCTCTAGTAAGATCCCTTGTCACCCCAGTCAAGTTGATGATTAGTAGGACAGATCGTCAACTTGGTAGTGAGTAGCTCATGTTGGGTGGTAGGAAGGGATTTAGTGAAGATGTCAGCTTGCTAATCTTCTGTCATAATGTATTGGGGAGAAATATGTTGAAGCTAATCAAGATTGAAGTGATAATCTATTTCGATGTGTTTTTTTTTCTGGCGTGGAAACCAGGTTGTCTGCCAGGACTATTGACGAGGGGTTGTCGCAGTATATGTTGGTTGGTGGTGAAGTTTGTCCAGTTAGTTTTTGTAGAAGCCTACGTAGCCGAATGAGTTCAGCAGTGGTGGTAGCCAGTACCCACTATTTTGCCTTATTAAAGGATTTTGCCAGGATTTTTTATTTCTTGGCCGACCAAGAAATGATATTGGGGCCTAGGTAGAAGGAGAAGCCTGTGATGGATTTTTAGTAAGTGTGATCGTCTGCCCAGTCGACATCTGCATAGGCCTGCAAAATAAAATACCTTTTTTTGTATCGGTAGACTATGAGTATTTGTTCCATTAAGATAACAAAGTAACCATTTTAGATATTGAAAGTGAAGAGAGTTAGAGGAGTGCATATAATAACTGAGAAAGTTAACTGTGATAGCTATGTCAGGTTGGGTGACAATTCGGTATTGAAGTGAAACAATTCAATGATATTCATGGGGTTCAGAGAGAGATGTAGGAGTGTTGTTCTGATGATGTGGATGTGTGGGAAGGGGTGTAATAACAGATTTATATTGTTGCATTCTTGTGTTATTAAGAAGATCATTGATATAATTAGTTTGATGTAGAAAATAACCAGTGGATGTGTGATGAATTTGTAGCCCGAAAAAATGTGATATGGCTCCAAACTGTTTAAGATTAAATTGATAGTTGAGATGATGAATCAGAGTGTTAATAGCGGAGGTGGAATCACTAGTAATGAGGATATCATCAACATATAACAAAAGATAAATTTTGATATTATGATTCTGATAGTTTAACAAAGATGGATCAACTTGACTTAGATGAAATTTTTGAGTGCAAGGAAACTGAGAAAACATAGATTACTATTGATGATGAGCTTGTTTTAAGCCATAAATATCTTTGTGAAGCTTACAAACATGGTTAGGATGTTGGAAGTCAGCGAAGCTAGGGGGTTGTTTCATATATACAGTGTCTTCCAATTTGCCTTGAAGTATGGCATTGAATGTCAAGTTGTTGAATGTCCCAGTTCTCATGAGTAACAATAGTAATGAGCATCCTTATTGTGAGAAATTTGGCAACTGGCTAAATGTTTCATATTAGTCGATGTCGTGGAGTTGAGAACCACCTTGTGCCACTAAACTAGCTTTATAGTGAGCAATAGATCCATTTGTGTGATATTTTGTTTTGAATGCCCATTTGGATTAAAGGATATGTTTGTTGAAAGGAGGAAGAATCAATTCTCATGTCATTTATTATTGAAATGCCAAGAATTCATCTGATATGGCTTGAAACCAGTGAGGTTGATTTTTAGCTTAAGTAGATCTAATGGGAGTATCAACATGTAGGAGTTGTTGAAGATTAGAAGGTTTGGTGGTCTGAGGGAGCCTGTTTGAGATCTAGTATCCATAAAGTGTTTGGTGATAGGTAGAGACACATAAGTTGTTAGGGAGGGAATGACTTGTGGTAGATTAAAAGATGGGTATGAAGGAGAGGGTGAATGTAATTGACTAGAGTTAGGGGTAGAGAGGGATGTAGGTGTGGGATGGGAGTGAGAAGGCTAAGATTGATGTGAAGGAGATAGAGTGGAGATGGAGACGAGAAAGGAAGAAGAGATAATGATGAATCAGTCGTGGAAGAGGAGGTAATGGATGCATGTTGGTGGTGAAAATGATTACGGATGAAAGAAACATGGCGATAAATTATAAATTTTTTATTGCCGATATCAAGGCATTTGTAACATTTTTGATGTAGTTGTAACCGAGAAAGAGACATATGGGAGCCCTTGGGCTGAATTTGTGGTGGACTGCTAGTGGATACCAGGGAAAACGGTCACATCCAAAGGAGTGAATTTGTTAATACTCCAGATTTTTGTTGTGCAAAATTTGATATGGTGCTTTATTTTGAGTGGTGGAAGAGGGGAAATAGTTGATTAAATAATTGGCGGTGAGAATGACTTAAATCCAAAACTGAGAATGGGACATGAGCTGAGTTGAGAAGAGTGCGAGCAGTTTCAACAATGTGTTGGTTTTTACTTTCAGCTAACTCGTTTTGTTCGAGAGTGTGGGGCAGTTAAATTTGTGAATGATACCATTACTATTTAAATAGTTAAGGAGTTGGTGTGATTTTTATTCACCTCCTCCATCTGATCTGAGATATTTTAAATCTTTATGGAAATGAGTTTTGATATATTTATATAGGTTTATGAAGACTTATTTCAAATTTATTTTTCATAGGTATATACCGGCAAAAACGTGAAAAAAACATCAACTAACTTGACATAATATGTGTATCCTGAATAGATGGATAAGAAAAAAAAAACATCATACGTCAGAGTATAACATATCAAAAAGAGTATGTAGTAGTGTTGTAAACAAAAGGCAATTTATGACTCTTGTTTTTTAGACACTCATTACAAGCAGTCAAAAGAGTAGAAATCTTGAGTTGTTGGTTGTGTTTAGAAACGAGTTCACAATTTTGTGATGAGGATGTCCGAGCCTTTGGTGTCATGTGGTGCTAGAGGTGATGCAATTGTGTTGAAGAGCAGTAGTTTAATTAAGGCCTTGATTAGCATGACCACACAGTAGAATTGTCTTATTGTGACAATCCTGTATGTAAAAGTTGTTAGCCTTAAAGCAACCTAGCAATAGTTTTTTTTTTAATTTTTTAACTTAAATGAAATTATGTGAAAGTGAGTGGGCACATAAAATAAGGGATAAAATTAACGTATGATCTAGAGTGATTAAAATACCCTTACCAATATGTGAAATATATGTTGTATGACCATTGTCGACTGTGATTTTACCAGTACCGCGATATAGGACCAATTGATGTAAGTATTGGTTGTGGGAATTGATATGTGTCATGTCACCAGTGTCTAGGATCTATTCTTACTGCGAAGGATGAATGTTAGTAGCTAGAGCCACTGGGTTGGAGGAATGTTGAGTTTGTACTACAAGCTAGCCTTGTGCCAACAAGTAGCAGCTGAGTGCCATTTCTTGTAACACATTTAGCATTTAATTTCATTCTTTTGCTTAGGTTGATTGCTGGAATTTTGTAATTTGAACATTGGGAAAGGCTTGTTGTAATTTTTTTTTTGCTGAGAAGGTCATTTTTTTCTTTTGTGTAAGAAAAGTTGTAGGTTGGAAAATCTTGCTTGCTTCATTGGCATGGTTACACTCCTCCCTATAGAGAAGAGAGTATAATGTTTTCAAGATTATGGGGTTCAATTGCATCTGAATAGCTGTCTTGAATCCTTGAAAGCTTGGAGGAAGTTGTAAAGTTTGGATCATGCTGCGACAATATTATCAACAATGATTTTAATCGTGTAAAATACTGGGTCATGGTACTGGTGCCCCTGGAAACATTGGTCAATTCATTTTTGAGTTGAATCGCTCAGGATCAATTGGTGGCTTAAAACCTTCTTTCAAGGGTACACCATATTTCTGTTGTGTCGTTTAGATGAATAATATATGAGATGGATGGAGAAGTGGTTGATATGATGACTGCAACAAGATTTCTGTCAATTAGCCTATGTTTCTTCTTGTTGGTTGGTCTCTTGCTGATTGAATCTTGGGGGAGGAAGAGTGATAGGATCTAAGAATTTTACAAAACCCTTAGAGGTTTGGACTTTCCAAACTTGACAATTTTCATATGACAATTGCTGATTTGTCATGGTCTTGATGTCCGACCTCAAGAACTTGAGGGAGTTGGGAATGTTGGTTGTTTTGATCATATTGAGGGAACCCAGGCATGTGGACTTGGTGGTAGAAGAAGAATCCATGGAGGCAGAGGCGGCAGAAACTGAATCTAGAGACATGGAAAAGAATTTGGAAACAAGTTGGATCTGGAAAGTCTTGGGGCAAAAAAATGCTCTGATACTAAGACAAGAACTCGGTTTCCCTTAATGGCAACCAAAAGCAGAAAGAATAACGAATAAGGAGGAAGCCCTAACAAAAAACAAGTGAACTATTATATTTCCTTACATGCAAATTATAATACATGAGCTAGTCATATTAATAACATAGCTAATGACAAACTTGTAATATTACAGAAAATGAGTAATATTGTAACAATAGCTACTGCAGTATACTAGTGCAATTATTAAGACTTAATTTTGAGATCTGATAAATCTTGCATGTTTATTTTATGTTTTCTAGTTTTCTTAAAGTTTTTGAAGTAAATTTTATGCTTAATTTATTTGTCGATTTTTAATCATTTTGTTTCATGCCTAATTTATAAAATGTCTTCACCAAATTGAAGTGCACATTTGATTATATTTTGTGCATATTTTTATCTATTTTAATAGACAATAAAAAAATGAAGTTATATTTTGTGCATATTTTTATCTATTTTAATAGACAATAAAAAAATAAAGTTCTTATATTGGAGCGCATATTCTGTCTGGACTCCTGGCGTAGTTCTACGTGCTGCAGAGGTTATTCCTGAGTTATTTTCAGGTTATTTCTAAGTTATTTTCAATAATCCTGAAATAACCCAAAAATAAACACCGCGAAAAATAAACACCGCAAATTATTTCTAAATTATTTCAAAATTATTAAAAATAACTCAAAAATAACCTGAAAATAACTCAGAGCAACTCAGAAAAATTATCTTTACCCACCGTTTCTCTCTTATCCGTTTGTCTCTTATTGCCGAGAGTTCGCTTCAAAGGGGTCATTTTGTAAATTCTGAAGCACTTATTGCTCTGGGTACTAGTATTTTCTACTCTTTACTGTCGTCTTGAAAGGATGAGTTCCAGAACAGGGCTACAAATCAACATCCCAAAGGCTCTTTAGGTTTGTTTTCTTTCCCAAATCGACTGTTTTTTTTTTTCAACAATTCTAACAGCATTCAATTTCATAAGCATTCACGCGTCTTTCTCTATCTAATTTATTATCCAAATTTTGAGTTTTTTATGTCGGGGATGAATAGTTTTGACCTAGAAATCATGATACTATGATTAACAGACAATCAGTAATGCGTCAACATTTCCTTGTTTAATTTGATGCTTTTTTAAGTTCTGTCTGAAGTCCTAAGAGTTTCTTTGAGAGAACTCGAGATTGAGCCTGTTCAACCTTCCTACTTTGATTTTTTTCTGCTTAAATTTCTAACTTTGTATGAAGCATTCTAAGTTTTAGAGTTTAATTCGATAACTTCTGCTGTATTTCCTCACTTTCTATAATTCTGTCATGGTTTTGGGTTATTTCACTTACAATCAGCTTTGTTTAAATTCTCTGTATTCTATATTTTTAATTCATTCTTACATGAAAAAAAATTAAAGGTGAAAAGGCTAATAGATTTATGACCATAAAATTTTCATTTGATTTTTAATTTATTATTTCTCTTATTGTTTGTTTGAACCAACTTAGCTTTTTTCTTTTCTCTTCAAGGTTAAGTAATGATTGGAGTTCCAGAAAAACCAATATGGAAGCTTATATTGCTAAGTCTCAGTTGCTCTGTGGTATCAGAAGTAGAAGGGTGGTTTCAACTTTGGCTTTCATGGTTGCTTTTGTTTTAATCCTTCAGACCTTCACACTTCCCTCTAGAATTTCCTTTTCACCACATTTTCCTTCTTCCAAATTACCTGCAAATGATGAGGGCATCTCCCAAAATAAGGACATTTCTTCTCAATCCTTAAGCCTTGGAAGACTCTCTCTTTCAAGTGGTTCACAGAATTTTATTAATTCAATAAAGGTTTTCAAGGAACTAAATCATGGTTTTAGCTTCAAAAAAATGGATGAAGAGTTAGAAAAAGATGAGGACCCTGACGGCAATATTGAACTCGATGAAGATGAAGGATCTGATATGGAGTTCTCAGTCGATCTTGATGATGACAACATTTTAAAGACTGTTAAGAATTCAGAAGATAGTTTTCTTTTGATAGAAGAAGGAAAAAGCAAAGAAAATAATCCTTCGATTGTTGAGCAAACACGAATTATNGACCAGGAGGAACGCGCGGGTTTTCAGCGAAGTGTTTGCTCGGGGTTCATCCGCGCGAGAAGCATCGCAGGGCAGCGCAAAAGCTCCGATTTGGCGTTGGAGAGGAAGGCTCGCGCGAGAAGAAGGCAGAAAAGGAAAGGAGCGGGCGGCTTTGTGGGCAGGAGGCATCGCTGCTCGGAAAGGAAGGTTCGCGAAGGCAGAAAAGGGAAAGGCAGCGGAGGCGAAGGGTGAGGCAGGGAAGGAATCTTTGATTTAGAAAGGAAAGTTTGTGCAATTTTTTTTTTCTTTCGTTTTGCCTTGCCGCGGAAAGGAAGAAAAAAAAACAAATAAAAGAATCTTTGATTTCTAAATTCCCTTCCATTTTTTTCTCCGCTGAAGCCTTCCGTGAATCAGCAGAGCAGGAAAATGAAAAGGAAAGTTTTCTTTTTTAAATTCACTTAATTAAAAGAATTTTTTTTAATTAAGTTGATTTAAATTAAATTAAGCAAATTTAATTAAGAATTTTCTTTGCTGAATAAGGAGAGGGAATAAAGGAAATATTTTTTTCTTTTCTTGGGAGCGAAGAGGAAATTTTTTAATTTGCTAGAAGATTTTGAAGGAATTTTTTTTTCAAAAAAAAAAAAAAATTTTTCTTTCCTATTTTTCAAAAAGAAAAAAAGGTTCTAAATATTTTTGCAGAGGAATTTTTTGCAGAAAGTTTTGTTGCAGGAATAATTTTCAGATGACATTTTCTGGTGCGAAATTCGAGGTGGTGAAGTTCGATGGAACTTGTAACTTCGGATTGTGGCAAACCAGGGTGAAAGATCTGTTGGCTCAACAGGGAAACTTGAAAGCTCTGCGGGCAACAAAACCAGATGCCATGGAGGATGAAGATTGGGAAGAATTGCAACAACGAGCGGCAACGACGATACGACTATGTATGGCAGACGATGTTATGTATCACGTGGTGAACCTGAAATCTCTAGGAGAAGTTTGGAAGAAATTAGAAGCTCAGTTTATGACAAAATCTCTGACGAACAAGTTGTACCTGAAGCAAAAGTTGTATGGGCTGAAGATGCAGGAAGGTTCTGATCTGGCGAAGCACGTGAATGGCTTCAATCAAATAATCACAGACCTCTCACGGCTTGATGTGAGTATTGAGGATGAAGATCGAGCGATGATTTTGTTATGTTCATTGCCCTATTCCTTTGAACACCTGGTGACTACTCTGACATATGGGAAAGAAACTATCAAAGTGGATAAGATTACTGCAGCGTTGTTGGCTCACAACCAGCGGAAGCAGAATGCAGAGGGAAGCTCTCACGGTGACAGTTTATATGTGAAGAGTAAGCAGGATCGTGGAAGGAAGAAAGAGAAGGAGGGATCTGGAAGGCAAAATTCCAGATCAAAGTCTAGAGGCAAAAAGGAAATCCATTGCTACAAGTGCAAGGAGTCAGGTCATATGAAGCGAGATTGTCCAAAGCTGAAGAAACAAACTGGGGAGAAAGGTGATACTTCATCGAAGTCTGTGAATGTGGTGCAGAATGAAAATTCAGATTGCAG